>JAQSVH010214107.1:0-14543 GCA_029448705.1 Adansonia digitata
ACTTATATATATGTCTTCAAAATATGATTTTATTTATAAACAAATAAATGTATCTTCATATAGATATAATTTATCCAGATATATATCTATATGAGTGATCATAATAATTGGTAAATAATTGACATTATTTTTATAAATAATTAAGAGTTACGACTTTATAATTGAATATATAAGTATTCACGTTATTTTGAAAATTTTACAAAACAAATCAATCCCAATGCTGGCTTCAATATTGCAAATATATGTGGGTGCGTATAAATAATTTATAGTGCAACATTAGCATGGTAGCGGATTGAATATCTATAATTTTTGTAATGTTCAAATTTAAATTTGTAAAATTACTTTAAAATTCGAATTCGCTTATTATTCACATTAAATTCATACATTATTATTCAAATTTGAATCCGAATAAAGTAACATTATCCGTCAAATATTCGAATCCAGAAAATCTAATCGATCAAGGTTCCATTCTTATATGGAGCATAAATTTTTAACTTTTTACAAAAGTGAAAACTAATAGCAGATACAGATATTCAAATTCGTTATTTACATTTCTAATGTAGATTTAGATAATAGATATTCGAATGATCATATCCGTATTCCCTTTAAATCTGTTACGAATAATAATTATAATATTTGAATACGAATATTAACCTTATTTACAATATTCAAAATTATAAAAAATCAAATAATTATAAATATCTAAATTCCTATTTAAATGTGATAAAGTCAAACGTTTTCCCATACAGTGGCTATAAGGTCGAAAATCAAAGAAAAGATTAAGTCAGAATTAAGAGTACGTGCAACTAATTCGGGGATGTGATGACGATTAATAATATTGAGTAGTCAAAAAAGTCCCATGCATTTATTTCGCACCAACTATGGGAGCTGATTTGGTAGGGTACAAAGCGGTTTTTATAGACTGAGCTAAAATGTTTAATGTTTAATGGCTTTTATCACCGTTCATCAATAATCCTCCCTATATTTTCAACATATATCTGTTCTTTTATAGTTTGAAACTTGATAACAGCACAACTTCAGCATTACGTCAACTTTTCACGTTAAGGCCCACCTCTCTCAGGTACATTTGCCCTCAAAAGAAAAATTATAACACATGAAAAATAATATTTATTGATTTAATCGATCAATTTATATAATTATTATTAAAAATAATATTTATAAAAAAATTTAAATTTTGGTGATTATAATTTATTTTTTATTTCTGAGATACGATTTTTTAATACAAATAAATCTTACGTATCTTAATTATTAAATTTTTAATTTCAATGATCGTTTCAAATACACTATTCAATGAACAAGGACATGAATTTAGGGAGGTAGCTTAACCAGGCTGGCAGATGCGTCGGCATTCTTGGATATCCAGCTTCATAGTCTGATTGCTGCAAGCTACTCGTTAATACATATTGTCACACGTAATCCGTTTTTCTTGAATTTGCAACGCTGCATGTAGTTAAGAGTAGAGAGACGTCTCGCATCGCTACCCAAAAACTTTTGCAATCGATCGACGACCAACTTGCAACAGAGTGTCCATGTGATCCTAGAGCTTTCGAGTCTGTCCAAAAATAAAAATCTCCCATACTCCCATACTCTTCGAATTAAATTTGTGGACAACAACAAAGCAGGACCCAGGACCAGCCCTTTACATTATTGTGTCAACTAGATATGCTACTAAAGCTACCAGCACAAATTAATATTTATTTCATTTTATTTTCTTTCCACCTTACGTCGTGCCACTAATTTTCCATTAAATAAATAAGCCATAATCCAAACTTAGGTGAGTACCGAGTTACTTTAACAAAAATTTTCGTACTATTTTTTTCACTTAATTTTCCAGGCCTACATATAGCAATGGGAATCCAGACATCTGGTCTCATCATTGTATCCAATTCTATGCCTCCTACAATGTAATTTTCAAATTAATAATCTTCCATATCCAAAGTCTACATCCCACATTTCTTTCTTTTTGCTAGTTTCCTTAGAAGGCCAAGCTATGTTTTTTTTTTTTCTCCTTTCCTGATTCATGAATCTAGTTATGTAAAAGAGTAACAATTAACCTGATACTTCTCCTGATAGTACCCAATGTATACATATATATATTATTTTTTCAATTGGTTTTCTTTTTCATGAATTTTACTGGACACTAGATCTGTTTTCGTTTGAATCGGGTTGAATCATCTAGTTCGAATATTCAAAATTATTTGAGCAAGACCTAATTCGACTCATCTTGTCATATTCGAATATTTTATTTAAAACTTTTTTATTTTCATACGGTGATGAAATTTTTTAAATTTATAAATTTTGAAAGTTAGATTTAATAATCAAATCTTTCCAAATTTGAAATAATCGATGACCTAATTAATTTGATATCAGATTTTCAAATTTGAATTCCCATCGTTCGTCGATTTTAATTTTTTTTCCACCCAATATCTTTTACCTATTGAATTGCGTATTGTTTTCCTTCCCCACTTCCATAAACCAATTAGAAATTCAACTTGCATATAATTAACAATGTGTTAAAATTTAAATATAATAATTAATTTTTTTATGAATTTAAATTTTTACAATAATGGATCAACTAATTTATTATTTTCTTCCTACATCTCAGAAAGGAAGAATTTAGAAGTAATTAGATTTATATTTGAACTAATATTTGGCAAAAATAAAATAAAAATTGAAAAATGAGTTCCAACACTTTCCACAATGAGTAAAGTGGACAAAAAGTCACGGAAATAACCACTAACTTGTTTTTTTCTCCTGCAGTTTGCGATGAACTTTTAGCTTTTCGTCCGTTTCCATATATTTTTCTATTTGTAGTAAAAAAAAAAAAAAGGGAAAAAATCACCTAATCTCTGACAATGAATTGCATTTTTTCCTATTCCTTTTTTCTTGTTTAAAAAGGTGGAGATTGGAACCTAATATCTTTTTCCACTGCCAATGTGCTATTGCAATGGTAAATTAGTAATGCATTCCCATCTTTACAACAAAAAAGTCTAAAATGTAGCCCCACACCTTTTTTTTTTCTTTCCACTTTTGGTTCATTGATTATGCCGCTTTATTTAAGAATGAAGCAACACGGCCAAAAGTTTCACTTGTTTTATTATGAATGGCCCTTTGAATTTATCCCCACCACTTCATATTTTACATTTCATTACTCAATCAAATCTCATAATTAACTATACAAAAAGTAAGTTTTTTTTTTAATTTTATTTTTATATAATATGCTTAAAAGTATCTTTTCATATTAAATCTAATTTTTTCAATAAATTTTAAGATAGTATTCAATATTACTTATAAGATTATTATGATAACCTAATTACTATAGTAATAAAATTACTAACGTGATTTCATCACCAATGAAGTTTTCTAATTAATTATATTTGAAACCGCCTACCAAATTCTATAAAGAAACTCCCCCCCCCCCCCAACAAAAAAAAATGACTTAAGAGATTTGTCTTAATACGATTTCATTACAAATGGTGACAATCTATATTATTAAAATAATTACAAATGGTTTTTTGTCTGTTTTAAAAAATTATTTTTAAAATGTGATTTTTTATTAAATTTATCTGTCATATTTTTGAAAATTTCATTTTGATCCTTAATGTTTTAACATCCAAAAAAAAAATTTTTAACTTCTATAGCGATTAAAGATTTAAATCTTTGTCCCTTTTCTAAAGAAACTACAAACTGGTTGTCCAAATCCTTGATATTGTTAATGTCCAACATTTTGGAGAAGAGAAATTGTTTTAAAAGTTGGTCCAAACTAACATAAAGTTTATTTATTCTATTAAATGGAAATAAAGAGACATCAGTTTGTCCACCATAATAAATCAGCTCAAGACATTGGTCTAGTCAAACTCTACTCTCCACTTGTTGAGACCCGCATTTAGCAAAGAGGTTTGCAACTTCATTGCCGGGTTGCATAGTATGGCTTATGATGTAGGATTCGAATCAGTCCAGCTTTGCACTAGCCTCATCAATGATCGTTTCGTTCATTGGGAAGTCGATCTCCGTCGATTGTAACTGTTTAATGATCCGAAATGCGTCTCCTTCTAGTATTATATTTCGACAATCCAACTTATGTGCCAATTGCAGTGCTTCAGAGTCTGCGTAAGTTTTTAGCAAGGAAGGGATTAGCAAGTGCAGGTAAAAGTTGTGCTGTTGTTACTCTTACCTCCCAATGCTTACAGATCCCAATACCAACCCACCTTGTCCACTTCCCTTGTTAACCGCACCATCAAATTTTACTTTGAGAACTCTTGTCGATGATGCCGTCCATTCATGCCCCTGCCACGGCTCCTGTTGTTCATGACATTGTGCTGTCGCATATTGTCATACGTAAGCCTGCACAAAACCAATTGTTTCCTGTATAGATTTGTGTCGGCCATTGTGAAGCTCATCATTTCGACCGCCCCAAATTGCCCAAATCGCTATCGTAAGGAGCGCTGGTTTAGCTTGACTTATATCCCTACGTAGTTGTCTTAACCACATTGCACAGTCGCTACTCTCCTCGTTACTTAAATCCAGGCTGAATCTAAGTTGTGTCCAAATGTTCTTGAAGCAGTTGCAATCACGGATGGCATGCAAAACTGTCTCATTCCTCTTGTTGCGCCTAAAACAATCTGCATTGACATTCAAGCCTCGTTTGCCAATTCTGTCATAACCGGCAGTGCTGAATGTTAGACCTTCCATGAAAGGACTTTTGTCTTATTTAAGACTTCAGCAGACCATATAAACCTCCAAATAGCATGTTCCCTTACTGCCCATAAATTTTCGTTGTTATTAGTCCCGAGCTGGCAATACGTCGAGAACTTATAGTCACTAGTATCGTATAGTGTCCCTCATTTCGTAATGGCCCTTTTGCTAATAGGCAGTTAACATATTATCCTGGCCTCAATTGGTGTAGACATGGTACTTATCATGTTTGTCCTCCATTGTTTTGTAACTGAGTCCAAAAGCATACTTACCAAACTGTTTACATCCAACTCCCTATGTGGTGATTGGATCAAGAAATAGTCGATCTGTGGAGCCTTATCTTGACATTCAGCCATTTAGTGCCCCTTTCGAGTAAATCCCTAGCCAGCTCCCCGAATGCTCTACAAAGGGTATGATGGGTTGTCCTCAGCCTTGCCTGTAAGAAATCAACCCTTGGAAAGTATTTGGCTTTAAGCACTCTATAAGCCAAAGAGTCCTTGGTAGCCAATAGTCTCCGCTTTGTTTAAGCTTTTCATTTCTCTAAACCCTATCCCGCCTTTATCTTTTAGATTAGACATATCTGCCCAACTTCGTTAATATATTCCTCGTAGCAACTAAATATCCCAAAGATACCAAACCAAGATCGAGGAGAAAAACCTTGGAGAGGTAAGACTAGTAAACTCCTCCGATAGGCTGGTAGAGAGAAAAGCCTAGAAACACTAAGGAGACTCTATTAATCCATCTAATTGCTTACAAAAAATTATTTTATCACTATAACATTCTAGATGCATATATATATATATATATGAGTTTATATTTTATTTATTATTTGTATATAACTGTATGCACTATTAGTAAATTATATAATATCATTTTATTAATAAGCAAATATAACATTTTTAAAATAAGTATAATTTTTTTAATTAATTTTATTATATGATTCACTTGTAGTATATAAATTTATATATTGATGTTGCATATATATGTATATAAATATATATAAATATATATCCAAGAGAAGAAACAAGATCAATCAATTATTTTTTTGGAAGCAAGATCTATAAAATTTTTCACATGATTGTAAATTAAAGATAATGTTTAAATTATATTCTAAGGTCTTATCATTTTCACCTAACCCTGTATAGTAAAAGGAGAAATAAGACAATACCAACATCGATGTTTGACTGCTTTTGCGATTTTGTGAGCCAAAAGGAAAGAAGCCAGCATTTTGCATTTTACTAATCATATGGTACAAAATAAAATGATTAAAAGCGGTGCGGCAAACTTTATCCTTGGCTTATCTTCGTTATGAAGAAAAGACTCCATTCAATGTTTTTACAGATTCGCAGTGGGGTCACATATATAAACACTAAAGAAGCTGATTCACCTCAAGCTCCGAGTCCGAAAAATATTCTCCAATTTGCTTAAAACTTAAAAGAGTAATTCAAAGTTTTGCAGTTGTAACTTTTGCTGTGATTGAAAAGAATCGGTGGTTGAGGTGGGGATATTGAAATTATATTTTATCTTATTTGTGGGTTACTAGGGTGGGTTTTCAAATTAGATTTAGGATGATTTGGATTAGTAATAAAATTGATTCCGTGAGGTTAAAAGTATTCTTGATGGAGAAATTAGTCATTGTCAAGATCAGATACTTCTATGGATAAGACTATGGGCTTCCAAAACAACAATGATGTTGAGGGGAAAAAGAAAAATTACCATTATCCTAACGGTGGAATTATCATATACAATACATTATTAGTAAAGTATAAAAATTTTACGAGTGCAGTTCATTGGCTGACATATGTTCATTTATTATTTTTGTATTTTTCAAATATAACTTAAGGACTTGTGTTATTTTATTAATTTTGCTTATGAAGTTTTTATACTCTATTGATAGGTTGTGAAATAATTATCTTATATTAATGTAAAAAAGTGTTGATAATTTAATTTTATATTATAATAATATTTAATATTTAAATTTTAAATTTTAATAAATATTATTTATACATTTATTTAAATATTTGAATTAATTTTTATATAAATATATAAATTTATTTATTATATTAAATGAATAAATAAATTGAAAACTTCTGAATAAAAAATTTTAAAAATTAAAATAATAAAGAAAAATTTGAAACTTAAAAAAAAAACAAATAAGTTAAAAACTTTTAAATAATAAAAGGAAATTACTAAAATAAAAAATATTTAAAAGAGGTAAAATAGGAATTATATCCCATCATAGGGTCCTGCAAATTAAGGTAATTAATAATAATAATAATAATAACAATAATAATAGTAAGGTAAATTATAGGGTTCCCCATTAAAACATCAAACACTTGCTATGAACTTGCCGCAGACTATGAAATTGCCACTGTCTGCGGCAAGTTCATAGCGTATGAGGCTCTCTACAACCTTTGAAGTAAACCGGTGGAGGGCCCTCTATAGGCCCCCCATTGAATCATCTTTTTCAGAAGCCAGCTAAAAAGTTGAAATCATTTTAGAGGTGAAAATTAGTCTCCAGTCCTAGGTATAAAAAGCCCAATTGGATCCTGGATGAGATGCAATGTATACCTGTATGTATCCAAAGATAAATAAAAGAGCAGCGCCGTCAAATAATTATTTTTAAAAATTAATATTTAATAAATTTAAATTTTTTTATATGATCATTTTTTTTATTTTTGGTTTGCAGCTACTTTATATATTAAAAGGAAAAGAAAAAATTCAAAGTAATCAAAGTTTAATTATTGGCAAATTTAAATACCAAGTAATTAGTACATTAAGAAATAACATTAGTGTAATATCAAGTTCATGTCTATTTAAGTTTTTACGTCTGAAAATTAAATGAATATAAAGACACTAGTACAAGTAGATCTATTCAAGAGTTGAGTCATCTATCTAAGCCTAAAAATCCGTCAGATATTTGGAAAGATTTGGATAAAAATATTAAGCTCGAAAAATGGGCTTAGAGAAAAAAATTTGACTTGATTAAAAAATAAGCCAGACCTTAGGTTCATCTTTCTAAGCTCAAGCCCAACTCGACCGACCTATTTTACTATTATATTATATATATTTATTTTATATTTTATTTATTATGTAATTTTTATCATATAAACAATGCATATATATTATTATAATATAAATTTTAAAAACCAATTAAATTATTTATATTTATAAATTCAATAAAAGATCATTATTAAATTAATAAAAAGTAAATTCTAAAAAATATATTTTTAAAAAAATAAATTATAAAAAAATGATATAAGTAGACCTAAGTGGGCTTGAACTATTTATTTACAAATATGGATAAGTTTGGTTAAAATTTAAAACTCATATTTCTATTTGAGCTAAATTTTAACAAATATATTTAATATTAATACTATATTCAAAATAGATTCGAATGCAACTAATCTATTACCAAGTTTTCACCACTAGTACGCTTCTTAAGACTTCCTGCCCCAAGCTGAATAACTAATAACCTGGGAAGAAGCTTGTCACACCCCCCCCCCTCTTTCTTTTTCGCCCTTTCCCCTGAAGGAAGTAGATGTCCAAGGGCGGTGGTTTTGGCCTAATTCTACCACTCCTAGCATGCAACTCCATGCTTGCCGAAAGGAAAAAAAAGAGGCACAAATTTTCAAGCGGTCAAGACTAAAAATACGTTACGCCTGGAATCCATGAGTTTTCGTACGGTTGATTTTTAAATTAATTATTAAAATATAATTTTATTGATTTATGAAAAATCATTAAATTAATTAATGTATTTACGTAAAATTCATTAAAATGATTAGTGTATCTTACATGACATCATCAAAAGTTTTAGTGAATTCTACGTAAATTCACCGAACTCTTTAATGAATTCTAACTGTGTTTTTCGATCAACTCTTGTTTTTATTATAATGATATTATCTTTTTAAATAATATTATTAGAGTTATTATTATGTTAGTATTTTTTTAAATTAATAAAAAATATTATTATAAAAGCAATAATAGTTTTTATTATCAACAAATTATTTCATTTACTATTAATAATAATTTTTTTTTTAGATTGCAATCATGTAATTATTTTAAAATATTTAATTTAAATTATAATCTTCTAATTATTTTTTAAATTTAGGTTGTAATTATTAGTTGTAATTATATTATTTTTCAAACCCTAATTACAGCCTAAATTTAAAAAATAATTAGATGGTCATATTTTAAATTAAATATTTTAAAATAGTTACACGGTTATAATCTAAATAAATAAATTTATTGTCATTAATCATAAATTAAATATTTTTTTTCAATAATAAAACTATTATTATATTTATAATAATATTATCTTTTATTAATTTAAAAAATACCTATATAATAATATAATTAAAAAATATGAATATAATAATAATTCTAATAACATTACGTAGGATTCACTAAAAAATTTAGGAAATCCATGTAAGATACGTTAAAATCTTTAAAAATTTCATGTAAGATTTACTGATCACTTTGGCGAATCCTATATGAATAATTTTAACGGTTTTTTGCTAGTAAAAATATTATTATTATAATAATATATTTGAAAAAATATCATTTTAATAATTAATTTAAAAATCAACTGTACTTTCCAAAATCCCAAACCCCTTGCTGCTAGGACATTGGTAGATCATGTATCAAGGTTATATTGTTGGATTTTATATATATATATAAAGGAATAGGAAAAAAAATAATAAATATGAAAATATGAATCTCAAATTTATTATTTTTAATTAGAAAACGATAGTTTAGATATAAAGAAAAATGTTATGTAGATTGTGATTCAAACTTTAATCTTAATGTCAAATTTTTAAAGCTGACTTCGTTACTGCTACTAAGTTAAGGATGCAACGTCTCTCCCCTCTCATCCATAAAACTAAAATCCAGATATCGGACCAAAAACAAACTAAAATTTCAGTAAGGTTGTAAGTCCATGTATCCTTTTCTCTCCATTCGCCGATGACAAACACAAGCACAACCTTTCTCCCTTCCACCCGTTTCTCCCCATCATACCAAAATCCATGGCCTCCCCAACACCGTTAACCCCAACTTCCAAACTCAAACCTCTGCTTCCAGTCAAAGCAAAGCCACCTCCGCCGTGCAATCACCGTCTATGCCGCCACAACAGCAACTCTTACATTGCCAATTCTAGTCTCTTGCTGCCACCACCACCACCAACAGCATCAGCGCAACTATGTCTCTTGCAGGGCTTCTGCGGGCGACACCAGCATTTGCTGCCTCGGACGAGAAGTACGTGGAAAAGACTGAAGAAGTGATCAACATGCTGAGAAGTAACATCAATATTGACAGGAACGATCCCAATATTGCATCTGCTGTGGCTGACCTCAGAGAGACATCAAATTATTGGGTGGCTTAAGTACAGGATAAAGAAAGCTTTACTGGGTAGAGTTTCGTTCGGTGATATTTACACAGCATTTTGGCGTTTCATTTACAGCTCAAATAAACATTTAAATATTCAAAGGGACTAATGTTTTCAACCGGGGAATATCAGTAACGAATTATCAAAATATCAAGTATCACATGTCTGCTACTAAATGAAATTATATTAAGGACAAGCATAGATTATGAGAGAAATTGCTCACACTCATGTACACTAGATTTTGGTACATATAAAGTAGAAAAATAAGTCCAAAAATAAGTAAAAAAAAAAAAAAAGTTAAGTAATTATGAGAGTGAGTGTTATTTTTAATTGTATCAGTGAATAATTTAAAAACAAAATTAACAAAAAAATATAAATCCTCATTTATAAGTTTTTAAATGGAATTTTATATCTTTTATTTCTTCAATTTTATTTTTTATGATTTATTTTATTTTTAATTCATTTATAAATTTAATTTATATTGTTTAATTTCTTATATTAAATTCAGTTACCAATTTTATTAAATATACAGACACAAAATCATGAAAAATGTTGGGCAAAAGCAAACCCTATACTTGAAAGCATTGTACTAGCATATTTTTATTTATTCCTAAAATAGGAAAATGAAATATATAACCAACTTCTGAATTTTAATCCCTATAAAATGAAGGCAATAGTTAATTATGTATATTTGATTAATTGATTAACTAAAATTAGGTTACACCTTATACGTCGAAATTCAAACTAAAAATGTAGTAACTTTAAAACTTTCTCTTTTTACCATTGAAACAAGACATCATAATTTGTGTAGAGTGTAAATGAGACAAGTTACTTGTGAATTTTTTGGGTTCAATTCAATAAAAGCTTCGATTAACTCATCGAGTTGAGCTCGAATTCAAGTAACTCGAATAACGAATTTAATTAACTTCGAATAATTTAATCTTTGACTCAAGAGGCTCACAGGTTTTTTTAATATATTTAATATGTGTATGTAAGTAAATAACAAGTATACAATGTTTAATATCAATATTTATAATTTTATCGAATCTATGACTCAGCTGGGTAACATATCCTTCTCTCGTTCTAATAAACAAAAGTAAACTGAGCGTGACGAAAATGTTTGTATGAATTTTATGGGCCTTCGGTGATTAGCTTGTCTGAATTTATTGTGTGGTGATTTTATGGGTCTTAAGTGATCTTTGACATTTCAAGAAGGCTGGGTCCAAAATTTTTCTCTTGTTTTACCCATGTCAATGGTCCAGCACTGACAATCAGGCCCAGTTCATGGGTTGGATATTTTATCGGGCATTTTCTGGGCTCAATTTAAAGCCATATGGGTGAACGATGACGGTGGAAAAAAAATAAAAAAACGTTATAAGGACAGTTTTGCTGACATTTCGGCTTAAGATCGGGGAAGGGATAGCCAATGAGCAGGGGAAGACGTAAATGTTCGACATATCTTAGCGGGAATTATGGCATGAAGCAAATTAGCGAAAAAAGAACTTATCTTTTATTCATTTGTTCTTAGCGAATTTTCAACTAAATTCCGTTACAATTGACCAGCCATCATTGGCAGATATAGGCTAAAGGTTTGATTTTATCTTTATCTTGATTTTTGACTTAAAATATATATAGATTATTATTATCTTAACATTGTCGTCTAGTTCAATGAATGAGGTGCTAAAACAGGATTACGTAGAAATTGTCGCTATATCGATATCCCTTCAATCCGCAGTTTTCCCAAGAATGAAAGGAAAGGACAAGCATGAGTTTCAGGTAGGGTTTGACGTGAGACAATAGAACCATAAGAAACACTTCATAGTATTGAGTTTCAGCTACTCATAACTGTGAAATGTCGCAACTCAATTTATTATACATGAGATTTTCAATCATACATGACCATTTAACCATCTTAAGATTTGACAAATAATTTATTAAAGCACAAGTACATGAGAGTTGCCCTCCCTCCTTCCTTCCCTCCCGTGAACTTGAAGCAAGAGCAATTCCTTTGATTCCGGAGAGAAAAAGGACATCACTTCATCTGTTTTCTTTGAGTCAATGCCTTCAATCGATCGACTAAAAAATTACAATTGGCGGAGAGTTGATAATTCATATTACATAATGCTTGAAATTACAATCCATGTTTTGGAAAAGTAAGCCCCGCCCACAATACAAAAACCTCTTTCACATAAAACGGGGTTAAGTAGGTGTAAAACAATGCAAGGTCGAATTACATTGCATAATTACGGCGAAAAATTTGCTTTTTCACTTCCTTACATAGAGGAAAGAAAAGCTTTTTGTCGGAAAAAGGTACTCTTAAAGTTCTTTTGAGCTTTATATCCTTTTATATAATAATAATAATAATAATAATAATAATAATAATTTGTTGTTGATCTTTTATAGCAGCATGCATTTAAAGTCTGGACACTGGAGTAGAAAAAGTCATTGAAGAAGCTGGATAAAAGGGCGGTTGAGCCCCATTCATTCCCATAATTAGTGAGGAAATGATCTGGTTAATGTTTTTTATTAAAACAATTATTAAAATTTATTGTATTAAATTTATATGAATATATAGTAATTTAAATATAATTATATAATATAAAAAATAATATTAATATAATATTAATATATGGATTATTAAATCTATCTAAAACCACGTAAACAATGCAAACTCCTGCTAAATCATTTGAATCGACGCCTTTCAGCTCACTTTATATAACAAATTAAAAGCAGTGAAAACAAAAAAGGAAGCCACTGCAAAATTTTAAGAATATAATAACCTCTCTCTTTGCAATATGCCAAGTTGATTTTGAGCTTTCAATTGTTATAACTAGAAGATTATGAACGTAGGGCAACGAAAAACCTGTCTAATTTTTAGAATTAATGAACTAATCAAAGATGAAAAAGAGATGGCTGGCTCTCCAACCATAAAAAATTGCAATTACACTTCGGATTTGAATTAAAAGAAAGGAGCATTTGCTGTCCAGTTTTCTCAACTACTAGTTACGTCCTAGACATGTTTTATTGTGCATAATTAAGAAGCTGACTTTCTGCTGCTTTATCGGATGATCTTTGAATAAAAAATTTGTTGTAATCTTTCCATAGTTACCGATTAATTGATCATGTTGGACGAAGTCCCTACATGCATATTAGGCATTAATTGGACGTTTAACCAATAGCTCAGAATATTAATGTGCAATTAATGGGAGATGACAGAAAGACACTAGCCATATATTTAAAATCGCCCGCCCATTTCTTACTGAAATTGCTTTTTCCTATTTTTTATTGCTTTCTGTTGCGGATATGGTTTGTTTTTGGATAATAATGCTGTGATGTGATCCACCATGGAGATTATTATAGGTTTTGTTTATAACTTTAGTGAAATGGGAATGATTTAATCTCATTATTGTCTAAACAATATCCACTTCACTGTGATAATAGATCTGTTGGATACGAATCTTCCCACAATTTCATCTAATAATATACGTCCTTTTGTTATACCTAAATATCTACAAGCAATATAAAATTAGGCTCAGGAGGTCAATGTAGAGTTAGGTTCAGGAGGTCGAAAGAGGAGGAGACGTCATGTGATTTCAAGATTTGGTTGAAATTTGTTTAAGCTAGATGGAGCCCGTTACCCATACGAGATAATTAGTTATCACAGCTGGCAAGTACAACTGCTAATCCTATAAACCGACGCAAGCGATAAATGTAAGAATGAATAAAAATTAAAACAAGCTTAAGCCCCAAAGAAAAGCAATATTTATTTGATATATATTTTCTACTTTATTTTTATATTTTATAATTATGTTAAGATAGTTTCGCAAATAATATATAGATTATTTTGCACACTCATACTTGATAAACAAAAATTAACTAATTTATTACTCGTGCGATGCATAGATCAATTTTATTTATTTAAATCTATATATTCATATTTAGATTTAATATATATTTGATAAGAATAAGTTGAAATATTTTTATGTGCTTTAAATTAAGATAGAATGATATCATATATATATAAATTAAAACATTTAGATAAATTTAATTTGACTATTAAAAATTTTGAAAATTAAATAATTGACGTGAATAAAGTTATTACATTTTATTTAATGTTATATGACATAAATATAAGTTGTATGTATGGTATTCCAGTACACATTCATTAAAACATTTGTTGCTTGTATGATGAATGGATAAGTTTTATTTGTTTGTATATAATCTCCGTACAAATAAGAAATAATTTTATATAATTATTTGCCTATTGAAGATATATTCTCATAAAATACAAAAAAGATATTAAACCACAATAATTTTATTAATTAAAGAAAATTAACAAAAATTCATAACATTTTTTAGAAAGAATAAAAATATTCAAAAGATAAAATAAATAGTATTATTGAGTACATCAATATAATATTAAAATAAAAAGTAAAAGTTT
>JAQSVH010214179.1:0-14540 GCA_029448705.1 Adansonia digitata
ATTTTCAAAGTAAAAACTAGTGGTCATTTTTATCGAAAATCTTTATATTCGCCATCTCTTCGGGGCGTGTATGAGATTATATCTTTTTCATTAAAACCTAGATTATTTCTATAAGATTCATGCATTCGAAAAGGGTTATATCAAAATAGTGACAAGTTAAGATCGAAAGAGTTGAAACTGAGATAATACATAGCTAGTAAGGTACCGATTTCAGGCATCGCGAAGAGGTTCGTACCTCATCACGCGTAACCAACTCCCAAACCCAAATGACAAATCTTTGCATTACATAGACCATAGGATCAATGTTTTGAGTTTCGTAACTCAAAACATAGGTTTCAATAGGCATCCGATCATGCCTAGCTTGAAATGATTGGTGGTGACTCCAAGTATTCGCCATTTCATGATGGTCATCCGAGATCAATAAGATGAGTGATTCATCTAATGGTCCCCCTCACTGTATCATAAGTCGAGAATCTGTACATTCTCATTCTTATCACATCGCGAGAGAAAAGTCTCGATCAAGAAGACATTTTCTAAGTTAGGAAAATATTTTAAGTCGTAGCACCCATAGATCCGCGAGGATCCATCTCAAGGTACGTTGCGACACAAGGTTGTAACCTAATCCATATCGATCTCTTTTACCAATCACTTGAATAGATTGACTTATCCCTTGCAAATGCTTGCTGAGCCCTTATTTGCTCAGCCACACTTTCCCATCGTAAGCTTCAAACCCATATGAGTGCTTTTGAAAAGTCGAGGCATCGGAACTGGAGATCCCTTAGCAATAAAAGTAGCATTAACAACCTTAAATGCCCAAAATAAGCATTCCTGTGCATCAGTATTCACTTCAACATAAGGAAGCTCAGTTGAAGTCATAGCTATATGTATTCATCACCTAATATGCTGACCAATTTGTTATCAATTATAAACTTGACTTTTTGATGAAGTGAAGATGGTATAGCACCGGTTGAGTGTATCCAAGGTTATCCTAAGACATAGTTATACATAGGGGCAATATCTAATACATGAAATTCAATATAAAAAAGGCATGGCCCGATCATTAAGGGGATTGAAATACTTCTTTTAATCTCTCTCTTAGTCCCATCAAAAGTTTTGACCACTATTTAACTATGCTTAAGTTGACTGCAACCTACTGGTAACTTGGACAACGTAACCCATGGCATGACATTGAGAGCTGATTGTCGATAAGCACTTTAGTCAGTATAGTCCCATTGCAATTAGTAGTTATATGCAGAGCTCTTGTGGTAGTCGTCCCACCTGAGGGGAATTTCATTGTCACTAAAGCAGATAAAATTATCAGCAACGATGTTATTTACCAGACGGTCAAGCTTGTTAACTAAAATGTCCTATGGGACTTAAGGTTGATTAAGCACTTTTAACAATGCATTTTGATGAGTTTTCGAGCTAAGCAATAATGCCAACATAGAAATTTTTGCTGGCTGCTGCTTTAATTAGCCCACGATGTTGTACTCGCTATGCGTTATGAATTTAAAAAATTCAACAGCATCTTTCTCCTTAACTAATTCTTGAATTCCAACAAGACTGTCTTCAACAGTTACTACTTTTCTAGACCCTTGCCCCTTTGTTTTTGGCCTAGCAGGAGCTTCACTACTTTTCGCGTTATAAACTCGTCCACTTCGAGTCATATGGCTGACTCTAGTGATATCAACTGCTGCTAATTGACTTGCCAAAGCTTATGGAGTTGTTAGTCTAGCATCAAATCTCCAGGGTACTTGCTTGTTGTCTTTACACAGAAAAAGTGTTAGAGTTTGAATGATAAGCTTTGGAACATTCTTATTCTTGGGAGGCATGTGTTTTGGTCGATTATAGTAAATGATCAACAGACGAGCAACCCCATAGGGTAATTTGGATGACCCTTCATCAGCCATGTTAACTAACTTTTCTTCATGTTGCGGGGTTTTTTAATAAAATTCAACGTCACCATTATCCAACAATTTCTAAACTAAGGCAAAAAAATCTAAACAATTATGTAGACTATGCCCATCAATAGCATGAAACTTGCAAGAGTTTGGGCTTCGGTTTGATTGGTAACTCATATATTCATAATTTTTGAAGTAATTTTTTTAAAATAGAAAAATTTTTAAGTAATTTTTTAATTAAAAAATTTCTATATGTTTTATTTTGTTTACGTATTTGTTAAAATTAGTAATAAATATAATATATTAATAAAAATTAATTTTATGATAAAATTTAAAATTTTTATTGAGTTGTATGAATTACAACTAAAGATTACAAAAATTACACAAAACATTAGAGTGATGGTAATGTTTATATTAATATGTATTATAAGTAATATATGTGTGTAATGAATCTTTGAAATTATATTTATATATAAAAATTACATATAAATATTACCGAATTTACATACAAATATTATAGATTTACATAAAAACATTACAAAATCTATAATGTGACTATGTAAAAAATTCATTTAAGAAAATTAAACATATTTTCTCAAAATTATTTTTTAATTTTTGTAAAATATATTATATATGTAGCAAATTAATTCTTTTAGTAATTTTTAAAGTGAAATTTTTTTCATATTTTTTAATAATTTATTTGGGTATATTAGTAATAACTATATTATATTTAGAAAAAAATATTTTTATGATAAAATATATATTTTTGATTAGTTGGTAAGAATTACAACTAAATATTAGAAAAATTGCATGTAACATTATAGTGAAGGTAATGTTTATATGTAATTTGTGTTTTATATAGTGTGTTTGTGTAAGGAATCTTTGATGGTAATGTTTTTATATAATTGCTTACATATAAATATTACAAGATTACATAAATACATTATAAGTTTTAAATAAAAATATTACCAAATTTGAAATCTATTATATAAAACATTTTTTAAGAAAATTAACTATAATTTTCTCAATTTTTTATTTTTTATTAAATATATTATATATGTATGAAAAGAATTTTTGCAGTTAATTTTGAAGTGAAAAAAGTTTCATAAGTATAAACATTACCTTCAAAGATTCTTTATACAAGTACATTATATATAATATATAAATTACATATAAATATTATGTAAATTGTAATAATCATATGTACTTTTTGTAATCTTTAGTTGTAATTTTACCAACTAATAAAAAATATATATTTTATCATAAAATTATTTTTTCTCAATAAAATATAATTATTAATATATCTAAATAAATTATTAAACTAAAAAGTATGTAATATATGTAGGTAATTAATTTCTTTTAAGTGAAAAAACTTTTATATATTTTTATTTTATAAGTATATTTTTTTAATATTAGTAATAAATATATTATCTAAACAAAAAATTAATTTTATGATGAAAGTTAGATTTTTTTTGTTAGTTTGGAAGAATTACAACTAAAAATTATGGTAATTTCACATATATATTATAATTTATATAAATCATTAGAGTGTAAGTAATGTTTGAATATAAAATATGTTATAGGTAATGTATTTACGTAATCTTTGGAGGTAATATTTATATGTAACTTACTACATTTAAACATTATCGAATTACATATAAACATTATAAATTTCCATTAAACATTACCAAACTATAATGTATTTATGAAAACATTTTTTTAAAAAAATTAAATATAATTTTTTTAGTATAATTTTTTAATTTTTATTAAATATATTATATATGTAAAAGTTAATTTCAAAGTAAACAAAAATTTTTTGTATTTTTTAAAATGGACCATCAATTTTGTGATTTACATATAAAATATGGTTCTATCAGACATAAAACATTACATAATTAAAATATTAAATTTGTATATTCATATAATAATCATATATTTTATTATATCATTATTATTTTTAAGGTCTTTTATAATTATATAAATTTTCATATGTAATAATTCTTATTAAAATATAAAAAATATTTTTACATTAATATTTATATATTTATATATTTATATAATTAAATTTAAATTAAAAATATTTTTATTAATTAAATAATAATTCAAAATAAAAAATAAATATAAAATTTAAATTTTATAATTTACATAATAATAGAATTATATAATAAAATTTAATAATATTAATTTTTTAAAATATTTTAATAATAAATTATTTTTAAAAAATAAAAAAAATTATTTAAAACCTTTCGGTTGATTTAACTGTTTAAAAAATTTAAATGTTCCCGACGTAGGGAAAGCCATGTTCCCCACCCCAGGCGCTCAGCGAAGGCTCGTATTGAAGAGTTGTCCCTAGAATTTTTCTTCTTTTGGACGGTAATGAAAGGGTACCCTTGTTGTTGTCAGTGACAGGTGACCAGCCTGTCAGGTCCATGGCCGGGAACGATTTTTTTTAATCAACCGGTCCGAGTTGCCCACCGAGTCGGCTCAGTAACTACTATCGCAATAAGGATGAGTCGATCCATATTTCTATTACAGAGGGTTTAGTCAGTCTATTAGAAAGTCAACATTATAGAAGGC
Source organism: Adansonia digitata (assembly GCA_029448705.1). Classification (NCBI taxonomy): domain Eukaryota; kingdom Viridiplantae; phylum Streptophyta; class Magnoliopsida; order Malvales; family Malvaceae; genus Adansonia; species Adansonia digitata. Next base: position 4,479 of record JAQSVH010214179.1, read on the forward strand.
TATGATAGCGGAAGAAAGCTACCTCATTGATGAAGCATAATAATTTTAAAAAAAGCACATTAATATACAATAATAAAAATTTAACATCGGATTAACTATTTTTTCATCTTTACCTCTTTCCATATTTCACAATTTTGATTATGCTAATATTTATCATTGTTAGTCTAAACAAAAATATAAAATTAACATGTGCCAAAAAACCTAAGCCATTCATGCAATGCTATGATCCTTATCACATAGTGAGACATTAATTGAACTAATTTACAATCCAACCAAGAAAATATCGAAGGATTCATTAATGCTAAAAACCTTTCCTTTTAAAACTTATATTTAGTTTGTTAATCCAAGTTAAATTTACCATAAAACAATAAAGTTATGATAAATTTATATTTAAAGATGGCATAGACATATGACTAAAATATACTTTATTATGAATTTTACTTTTATGTTTAAAAGGCTTTCATAAAATAAAATATCAAAAGTCTCCTTCGAAAAAGTTGAATTACTCATCTGAAGCACAATCTTATTTGCTTTCAACCTTATATACTTTTTTCCTTCTATTTTTTTGTTGATATATAGTGCCCACCAAAAGTTGACAGGCGGCACCCTTATTTTGCCGAAAAACATTTCATCAAAAACATTTCGTCAAAAACAAAAAAACATTTCGATCGAAAACATTTCATTAGAAAAATCTTGTCAAAAATACTTCGTCAAAAAATATCTCGACGAAAAATACCTCACTAGAAAACATCTCGAAGAAAAAATACTTTGCCAAAAAAAACTCTGAAGGAATACTTCATCGAAAAACACTTCAACGAAAACACTTTGTTGAGAAAACAGCGTCACGGGAAACACTTCGCCAAAAACACTTCGTCCAAAAATTACTCCATCAAAAAATATTTTGTTGGTGATTATCAAAAGTAGAATTTGGCAAACAAAAAACAATCTCATACTTTTTAAAATTAGTTAATATATTATTTACAATAATAATAATATTATATTAAATATAATAATTAATAATTTTATTTATTATTTGTAATGTGTTAAATAAAATACTAATATAATATAATGTATTCAAAAATTGTTCTTAAGATATTTATCAGTAAAATTCATAATTATTTTCTAAAATATAAAGGAATTATTCAATTTATGGATACACTTAATATAAAATAAATCATATGCATATGCAATTACTCAATCGATGCAAAAATAAAGCATAATTTTAACATGTACAATTGTATATGTGTAAAGTGCAATTAATGATGTATTTAATTTTTTTTTTCTGAACATGTAGATGTGAGCAAGGTGTGGTATCATTTGATGTGTTCAGCTTATTGGTCTTGAGTTTTTATTATGTGATTAATAATAATATTTTTATTTAAATTTAATTATAAAAATATATAATAATATTTTTAAAGATTTAAATATCTTTTAAATAATAATATATATTTTTAATTCATCAATCAAGTCTTGAATTTAAATCTAATTCGATCTGATCTGAATCATAAATTATTTTAAATTATTCTAGCCATAAAAGACAGATTCTTTGGCAAACATCAGAAGATCTTTGTTGATCTTTGTATTTCATTTTGATTGTAAAGTCATTGCATATGATAATGCATCATGCAAAGAGGCTGATTGAGTTTGAATTCATTTTAATATTAAACTACAAATGTAAAACTAAGATATTTTAATTTATTCAAAATTTGATTTGTACGATCTATGTGACATAAAAAATAAAATATAATAATCAAATTCAATAAATTTAAATCATATAAAAAATAAATATTTAAAATTAATTTAATTTTATAAACACTACTAATAAAGAAATTCATTGAGTTTGGAGTTTTTGAGTTAAGTAATATTAACTTAGTTTGTGAAATAATATAAAAATTTAAATTAGATTTGAAATTTAAATATTATTCTACTTTTAAAAATATTTGCATGTAAAAAACCAATTAACTATTACTTTAAATTAACCTTTTTTCTTATGTGCTAAAATTCTATTAGCAATGTAAGTGATCCTTTCTCAAATGGGAACGAGAGACTGGTAAATTTAATGATGAATGTATTTATCTCTTATTTTATCTAAAATTCGTCTGAATTTTAATTTATTTCAGCCCACGTCGTAGGGGAAAGTGAATTTTTCAACTTCCAACAAGTTAGATCGTGTAAAGAGCATCTACTTTGAGTTTACAATAATAAAAACCGAAAAATTTAAAATTCAAAACTAATAAAATATTCAATTATAAGACACACAAAGAATGTGATAATATCACCTCATCATATTTAAACAAAATGCACAAAAAGTGTAATAAAATCACTTTATTACATCCAAACAATACTCACAAAGCAGATGATAAAATCATCATGCCATATCCAAACAAGAGATGCGAATAAAGTGATAAAATCACTTTGCTATATGCAAGTATGACATTAAAGACCACATATAAAAGATATAAAGAAATTACTTCGCCACTCATATGCCATAAACCATTAGAACCCTTGAGCTATATGTTCATCTCACCATATCCAGACAAAATGCACAAAGCACGCGATAAAATTATCTTGCCATATCTAGATAAGACATGCGAAGCACATTATATAATCACCTCACCCTACCCAAACAAATTGAGCAAATAAGGTGATGAAATCATTTCATCATATGCGAGTATAACATCAAAGATTGTATATAAAAGGAATAAATAAATCACTTTGCCACTCACACATGAAAAACCATTAAGACCTCTAAGCTACACGTGTACGAGGGAAGTCACTCCGTCATATCCAAATAAGATGTGTGAAAAACATGATAAAATCATCTCGCCATATCAAAACAAAATATGCGAAGCACGTGATAAAATCACCTCGTCATATTTAGACAAGACACGCAAATAAGGTGATGGAATCACCTCACCATATGCAAGTGTGACGTCAAAGATTACATATAAGAGACAAAAAAATAACTTTGCCACTCACATGACAAAAACTGCCAAGACCCCTAAGCTACACGTGTAGGAGGGAGTCACTTTGCCATATCTAGATAAGATGCATGAAGAACATGATAAAATTACTAGACAAGTTGTGTGAATAAGGTGATGAAATTACTTCATCGTATGCAAGTATGACATCAAAGATTGCATATAAATGCATAAAGAGATCACTTTGCCACTCACACACCAAGAACCATTAGGACCCTTATGCTACACGTGTATTTGGGAAGTTAGTCTACCATATTCAAATAAGACATATGAAGAATGTAATAAAATTACCTCATCATATCCAGACAAAATATACGAAGCACGTGATAAAATCACTTTGTCATATTCAAACAAGACACGTGAACAAAGTGACGAAATCACTTCGCCATATACAAGTATGACATCAAAGATTGCATATAAAAGATATAAAGAAATCACTTCGCCACTCACATGCCAAGAACCATCAAGATCCCTAGGCTACACATGAACGAGGAAGTCGCTTTGCCATATTCAAATAAGATGTGCGAAGAACGTGATGAAAATACCAGACAAGTTGTGTGAATAAAGTGATGAAATCACTTCATCATATGCAAGTATGACATCAAAGATCACATTTAGATAAGATACATGAAAAATATGATAAAATTAATATCAAGACAAAATATGTGAAGTACGTGATAAATTCACTTCGTCATATTCAGACAAGACATGTGAATAAGGTGACAAAATCACTGTGCTATATGCAAGTATAACATCAAAGATGTTATATAAAAGACATGAAGAAATTATTTCGCCACTCACATACTAAGAACTATTAGGACCCCTAAATTATACGTGTATGAGGGAAATTAGTTCGCTATATCCAGATCAGACGCGTGAAAAATGTGATAAAATTACTCAGCAAGACATGCAAACTTTAACGATAAAATGATTAACAGTTGACTCAACGGTGAGATGAGCACTACTTTATTACTACACCTCGCCAGGGGCAAATGTTGAGTCCACTGGACTCGTTAGAGCTCAAAAGAAACCAGTTAGGAGGTCTACCCTCACACTTGGTAAAGGACCTCAACACTTTTACTTTTGATAAGTTTCATTTGAAATTTTGTTGATGTTTGCTATGTAGCGCTGGCCATTTAGCTAGTATTTGGTAATTTGGGAAACTTACGAAAATGAGGTGATTTTCTTTGTTTCTACCTACATTTTTTAGATGGCATGTATGTACAGTCCCGTGTTTGGTTGTTGGAGTCAACTAGAATTTGCCAAATCTTGGTATTGACGAAAGCCAATGGCTTTCATTGCCAGCCGCGTCGTGTTTTTTGCATCACCATTTTATGCAGAAACGTAGTTTTTCGTAACCTTTGTTCGAAGATTGAGTTAACTCGATAGATTTAAATAAAAATATTATATTTAAAAAGAAATTTGGATAAAAAAATAAAATACATTTAAAGAATAATTTGGATCTCAATTTTAACATTCGTGCTTGATTTAGTTTCAAATTATATATTATTTTTATTTATATATTATATAATTTATATCATATAAAAATTAAATATATAATATTAAATATAAAAATATATTAAATTATTCATGTTTAACAACTTCGTAAAATATATATAATTATTAAATATTGAATAATTAACATATTTTTTAAAAAAATTAAAAAAATAAATGAAAGAATTTAAGAAAATTGAGTTCTCTATTTATAAATATAAAATAAATTAATATAAAATTAAAATTTTATATTTCAAATCAAATACAACTCTAATAAATATATAATGTTAATACAGGCCCAGAATCCCCATTGTCTTTTGCCACCTAGCAACACTTCTTCCGAACAAACACAGTCCACTAAAACTAGGTTTTGCTCAATGTTTTTCCACCAGATACAGTAATCTAAAAGATAATGATTTTCAGATATATCGGAAATTACGAAATTATCCGTGATAAGATAAAAAAAAATTGTTGTTTTTTTAGGTTGGAAGGGTATTTTATTTCTTTATTTATCTATGTGTGTTTTTTAATTACGAAAGAATTGGGGAATTTTAAAATAATTTTTTAAAAAATGAAAAAAATTTAGAATAAAACAAAGAATTCCAAAAATGAATAATTTTCAAAAAGAAATTAGAGTAACGAGGTAATAAATCAAATTTTAGGATAAGAATGAACAATAGTAAAAATTTTAAAAAAATTATATATCTTTTATTCTTTATTATTTTCATTTTATTTATGATTAAATATTTTATAGTTTTGAAAATTAAAAAAAAAAAAAGATTACAATTATCCCTGTATAGCTTGAAAAGCAATAACTAAAACATAACCTCAAAATATGAAACATTATGTTTTAAATATTTTTAAGCTTGCAATTATCATGATTTTTCATGTATTCATCAAGAAATTGTTCTGTTACTTTTTATGCAAAAAATAGCATTAAATATATAAAACTTTTATGGAGAAGAGTGACATAAAAGAAATTGTTTACCCTCAATAAATTTGATGTTCGAACTCGGTTTTTATTCTCTCTTCCTCAGCACCATATTGTGACCTACAATCCTTTATTTTAAAAAAAAAATTACCTCCTTAATTGACCAAACAGCTGAGGGATAATTTGATAAGTAAAAACAAATTGAACAAAATAATTGAGGGCAATTTTTGATAATAGTTAATCAATTAAGGGGCAACTGAAATATATGCCAATCAATTGAGGGATAATAATGGCAAAAACTATTAATTGAAAGATATGTGTGACAAAGGAGAAAAGAAAGGAAATAAAGCAAGAAAAAAAATTGTAAACTTTTGGCATGTTAATAATTTATATCATATAGATTATAATACGTTCATATATTCATATCATGTTATTATTTTTCGTGTTGTATTAAGTTTTAGTTATTTATTCATGTTTTGTTCGAAATTATCAAGTCAATGACATTACTCAAATAACTTTAAATTTTTGTATTTTATGTAAATTTTGATCATTTGTGTATTGTTATCATGGTCATGTTATTCTTGTATGTCAAGTTTTACATGTGACATTATTCAATGCTCCTTTTTTTTTTTTAAATCATGGTCATGTAATTTTTTTATATGTGTTATATAATGGTATAATGATGTGTCTTTTTTCTTTAAAAGGTCATATTAGCTTTTTTTTTTAATTTTTACATTATTGAATAAAATATTTTTATATTAATAAATTGTAGATAAAACTTAAAATATTGAATAATAATATAAAATGAGTTGGTGCAAGAAAATTTTTTAAAACTTTAATAAGTTTTGAATAAAAAATATTGTAATGATTAAATAGTAAAAAATAATTGTGTTACAATGATATCAGAACTTTTGAGTTATTGTATGATAATTGTTATGCTTATATTTTATTAATTTTTTATCTCTTAATATGAATATGAATGATAGAAATAAATATAATATAAATGCATTAAATTTTGATATTCATCTTAATTTTTTTCATATAATGAATTAATTCTGTATTCATACTATATTTTTGTTATTTTATATCCATACCTTACTTTGAAATTATCTTCAAGTAGGATATTTTGCATAATTTATTATAATAATTTAATTTTAACTCTAAAGTAGAAAAGCTACCCATGTAATACTACAAAGTTGTATTTTTTTTAAAAAATATACTAGTAATTTTATTATATTAGTTTAAATTAAAATTATTTTAAAAAATATTTAATAAATTAAAATAAATAAAAATAATTGTAATAAAATATTAATGAATCAAAATGAAGAAAAATAAAAAATTTAATCTTCTTTTTTAATTTCTCCTTTTTCCTATTACCTTAATTGTTCTAATAATTTTAAATTTAATTTGATAAAAAAATTGATAAATGAACTACTATAACTATTTTTAAATCATAATTTTAAAAAAATTGATAAAATAATAACAAATATTAATAAATTTTTAATACATAAAAATATGTACTGAATATATTTATTTATTTTTGATAAAATAATAAATTATCAAAAATAAAAATAACAATAATGAAACAAACAAAAACTATAACTATAGCTTTTTTTTCTATTTTTTTCTTTTATTCCTTTTAATTATGAAAATTAAAACAAAAAAATAAAAAAAAAACATAACTAAAACATTTTATTTTTTCTTTTTCTTTTTTCCTTTATTTCTTTTTCCTTTTATAACCATTGATTACTTATGCCATCGTGAACCACGTCAAGGCAGTCGATCCACCTTGCTCAATCTCTTCCTCGTCCGCTTTTTCTTCGTCACCGATGGTTCTTCTTGTCCTTCCATCTTTTTTCTCTCTTTCTTTTCTTTCTCTCTTCTCCATTTCCTCCCCTTCCTCCACCATTTCCTTTCTAGGCAACTCTCCCACCGATCGATCACCCTTCTAATCTTCCCTCAACCACCTCTCTCTTCTTTTTTTCTCTCTCCTTTCCTCTCTTCTCCTTTTCTCCCTTTTGACAACAATAATAAAAGACATTATCCCAAGTGGATACTTGACATGATCCCCCCTTTCCAGGCTTATTACGAGGGAAACGAAAATCAAGATTTGCTTTATTTGATATTAAATTCGAGCTCTGAATAAATAGAATATTTGCTAATCATTTAAATTAAAAGATATTTTATCTCACTACCAAATAAAATTAGATTAAAATATCTGGACTCTCTTAGAAATACATACTAAGTCCCTCAAGACTTAGTTTTAATGCATAGGAGCTTCTTCTTCTTATTTTTTTATTATAATTGCATTCAATGTATTATTAACAATAATAAAACTGAAATATAAGATTCAATTTTCATTTAAAATTGCGATAATCCGTTAAAGAATTTTTGTATCGATGGGAATTGATAATATGGAATTGCATGAGAAGAAAACAGTATATTCGAAGGATTTTCATTGAAAATTGTACTATTTCAATGAAATTTTATATTATTGATGAAAAATTTTGTCCATAAAGTATAAAATAAAAAGTTTAATTTCGGATTATATATATATTTTTAATTTTTATTTGAGTTTTTACTAGTTAAATGTTTCAATTTTTTTGGTTTTTAATCTTGTTTATAAAGTGCAGAGCATACTCCCAAGTATAAGCGCGAAGGGTTAACTGCAAAATTAGCCTCTGTACTACGTCGTTTTTTAAATTAAGTATCGAAAAAAATTTTGACTATCTAAGCTATCATTTTCATTAAATGATTAACCCTTTTTAGGTACCTAAATATTTGAAGACAACAAGGTTTAAATATTTATTTATGATGAAAATTTTTTAAAGTACTTAATTGAAAAGTGATATAGTATAAGGACTAATTTTACAATTAAAGGTATTACCTGTTGGACTTTACGTGGCCCACATGATGATAAATGGACCAAGATAATTAAATCAAATTATTAAAGTGAAATTATAAAGTAAATTCTATTCAGTTTAACTACTCTAGTGATAAGAGTTAAACTCTACTCAGTAACTAATTAGAATACAGATTCATTGATGGTAGGATACAACTCTAATTAGTCTTCTAGTATAAGTCCCTTGTCTAGTCTATGTAAATTGCCTATGCACCATCATAAGGTAATTATCAAGAAAATGATATAGAATAGTAGGCTTATACGAGGTGTTCATCTTCGTATATTTGGAGCGAGACTGATTCTTGATCAACAATGGCTAGAGGTACGTTTTATTTAAATTATTACATGTGGCATCAGAGTTAGGCTTTCTATCCTTGTTCTTCAGATCATCCAGTGAGATTCGTGAAAAACAATTTTTTTTTCATGCATATATTTTTTATTCAATTAAATAATTTGTTTTAAGGATAAACGAGTTATAATAAATATAATAAAAGCATGAAATTGAATTTTTTACATTCTGTAATTAATTTCGTAATTTGTTTTTATACATCGAAATATATTTCATGAATATTATATAAATTTGCATGTATATTTTGTGTATTAAAATTTAATCATAAAATTCTTGATTAGTTCATGTAGAACCAAAATTGTTAGAGGGTTTTAATAGATTAATCATCTATCTATGTTATTAAACCCTAAGATTAAAAGAAAGATGAATAAAACAAGAAAATTTTATGGTATATTGAAACGGGACTCATATTGTTTTATAGAATTCAAGTAATCTTTAATGTTTGATGATGATTTTTGTGTTTTTGATCAAAATTGATGCATGGGCCATGTAAATCTAGGATAAACTCATGCTTTTAGGCCTTTAATTACATGAAATATGGATTAAAAAAATGAAAATATGAGCAAAAATAATAAATAGACCCGAACGAATCAGAAAATATCTAGCTGGGTTGAGCCTGACCCGACTAGAGGAAGAAGAAAGGGCAGGACAAAGTCCCAACCAAATCCCATGCAAATAAATGGCGTGTGTGGTGCAAGCGCCATGATCCCTGGGTCGTTTCGATTTTGTCTTTTCCAGACCTAAATATTTTATGATTTTTGATTTCTCTGGATTTTTTAGATCACGTAAAATATTTATTATTTAATATTGGTGTTTAATAATAAATATATTTATATGTAAATATTTTGGGATTTTATTTTATGATAAAATGTTTTGATATGTTGAGAATATTTTGGCAATATGTACTCTCCCTAGATAGTGTCTAAAAATTCGTACTCTTAACCTAAAGATTAAGTGCATATATGTATGATAAAGTTTATTGTTAGAATTACAATGTAAATGTGCACATTTATATGTCATGAAATAAACACATTCTGATCTTATGTATATTTTTATGTGACTTAAGGATGCATGTCATATATTATATCATGATACTTTTTAAATCAATTATAGTATGACAATTAGAAATTTTATTGTCGTATATAAATTTTTACTACATAAAGAATTGATATTATTAATGATCTAAATCAATAGCTTGATATCAGCCAAAGCATTTTAGGTTGCGTGATTTAGATAAATTGATAGTTATTTAAAATAAAGAATTTTTTTAAGTAACTACATACAGTAAACATCAATAATGTTTTATACCATGAATTTATTTGGCATAAATTTGAGTTATTAAATCATGTATGCAATTATTTGTGGTATACATATATTATGTCATTATAAAGAATCTAAATCAATT
>JAQSVH010214219.1:0-11529 GCA_029448705.1 Adansonia digitata
GCATTAATGAGGGGACCATTATTCAATTATTTATAATAATATTATATTTTTTCGATACACTTGAGGGGACGTCTTGTTGCTGGGAAGCCCATCGTAAGCAAGAGCGGTTATCACCTACTAATGTTGGCATCCAAATAGAAAATACTCTTTCATTACATTATTCGAATTACAAATAGATTTACAAATACATTTTTTATTTTTTATTTTTTATTCATATTTAAATTTATTTTAAACATAAATATTAAATTAAAATATTTAGAAAAATAAAAATTAATATAATTATAAAAGTAAATAAATATTTTAAAAGAATAAATACTTTTCTTTGTTACGGAAAACTGTTGAAAAAGCTTTATAAATGAAATATAAGTTGCATATTTAACCATATATAAATATAGTGAAAATCCTATTCATTCTTTCTAACCAAAAAAAACAAATCATTATTTGAGAATACAACTTCTTAAGAGGAGTCGCTATTTAAGATAATGATATTTAAGATGATAATTTAAAAAAAAAAAAATCGTCCACTGAAATGATAATTTTCCTTAAAAGGAACAAGATTCGGAGCATATCACGTAGCATTAATTGTTCTAAATATAAGCATACGAAGTTAACTAGCAAAAAGAAATACTAATATTTACATAATAATTCTCCCAAAATTTTTAGCAATTAAGCTTAATAATATAAGGTGTTTAGTAACCTTATTATTAGAACATTTTTATATACAAATACCAAAAAAAAAAAAAAGAAAAGGACGAAGAAGAAGAAGAATAAAAAGAACACAATATGCAAATTAAAATATAAGACTGAAAACCAAAAATCAATATGAAAAATAGAATCCAAGATAATATCATCTGAAGCAACTAACTAGTAAAAGCCACCCCCTAACAGCGAAAATGGATAAGGTGGTGCTGGACGCGGCTCCATCCCTGTCGCCGCCGTTTCTCCAAAATAACTCAATTGCCCATTTCCGTCACCGTACCCTTCTATAAAACTCGTTCCAGACGAAGGAACTGCCATGCTGTTTCCGATCACCGAAGGAGCCACAACAATAGCAGGTAATTGGCTTGTTACAGTGGCGCAACCGTAGATCATGACTTGTCCAAAGGATTGTCTATTATGCCCCAATAACTCTTTGGATTCCTCAGGCGATGGTGACGATTGATAAGTTGAGCGACGAAAGTTGTTGTCTATATTGAATGCAGTTTCTAGTGGCGAAATAACTCCTGGATTCCCTTCTTCTTCCTCTTCAGATTTCACTGAATTATTCGAAAACGCAAGGCTCGAAGAAGATGAATACGAGGACGGCATCGTCGTCGTCAACCGCCGCTTCTTGTCGGCGTTAAGTTGTCTCGTCCGTTCCTTTTCCATAATCATACGAAGAAGGAGATCGGGGTCTTCGACAACATTGCGAAGAAACGCCATCATCTGTCGCGGCCGTCTCTCCGTGACTTCTAAACGCTTGTTCATGCTTTGCAGCTCTTCTTCCAACGACTTTTGTTCCTCCTTCAGCCTCGCTATTTCCATGACCAATTCTTCTTCGTCTAAATCCTCGGCTTTCACTTGCGTATATGGATGTTTATTATGCTTCCTCCTTACTAAGTTCTTCAACAAATGCTTTTGCCCTCTCAGAAACCATTCATTTGCAAATTCCCACTTATCTGGATCCACCTTTCTGAAACCCTAAACACCAAAACAATATATAAAAACAGAAAAGACTGAAAAAAATTTGGGATTAACTTAAAAACATGATACAGATATCAGATTCAATTTAAATTGACTACTCACGTAAGTATTAAGCTGGCGAATGAAGCTAGAAAAATTGCTATGCTTGAAGTAAACAGGCAAGATCCTCTTAGTGAAATCTAAATGGTTGATGACTATGAAGCTGTTATTAGCTTTACCCCAAGTGATCAAAGTGTCAGTCATTGGATCATTGACCATCTCATAAGTTTTCGCAACGAAAGGCGCAGCAATATTATTACTGTCATCCTCCATCTAAACACAAAACTAGAAAATTAAAACTTTTCTTTTGCGTCTCTGCCAGTTATTTCCCTGTAAACTTTAAACCAGAAAAGAAAGAAGTTCCCTTCTTTCTAAGACGAAAGAAGAGATGAAGGCAAAGACAAAATTAAGGCACAGAGGGCTGAGTTGGGTTTTGATCTCTTCGCCCTTCGGGTATTTTTCCTTTTCCCAAACAAAGGCTTGATGTAGAGGTAAAGTAGAACCCCAATATATAAAATGTGTTTATATTTGATATATTAAGTATGTATAAATTTATAGTTAATGAATGAATTAATATCATTTTATTTATTAATGATATATAAATGATGTCACTTTATTTGATGTAAATTATTTATATTTATTTTTAAAATTTTTAATAAAATAATATTATTTATTTCATCAATAATATAATTATATATACAACGTTAATATATTCAATATAAACCCTAACACTATAATGATAATATTAGTAATTTACACTGACGAAAAGGTGGTCGTGGGTGAAATCAGGAGGGCTTCGATATATCCTGGGGTCACGAGATGGGCACCCACGTGGCTCTGCTTTTATTATCTTTTTGCTACACGTCATTGTCCCCAATGGGTTTAGATATTTTCCAAGCCCTCTGTTAGACTTTTTAAGAGTGTGCATCACACACGCGCGTCGGAGGATGGCTTTCTGAGCTTTAGAATTAAGTGACGACGTGGTCCCCGTGACGGTATGAACAATTGCAGCCAAATGACCCTCTCCATGGGTCTAGCGGGTCCAACCATCCGATTATTTACCCAATCTGATAAGTCCGTACATAATATAGATTTTTAAATTTGAATTCCCTAAATTCAACTTTAATTATTATATAATAAATAAAATTTAATTTATTTAAATTTAATGATAAATATATAAATATTAATATAAAATTTTTTTATAATATTTTGTGCTTTTAATTTTTAAAATTAAATCGATTTTTGAACAAATAAAATTTTTTATTACTTAAATCTAACTCAAATCAATTCAATTATTAAATAAGTTCAATTATTATTATTGGTAGTCACTTTACTACAAAGGTGATATAGTCAAGTCAAAAAAAAATCGGTTGTAGGGGAGTAAAATATATATACATATATTTAAATTTTAATGTTTGGGATATTATATAATTGGCCTCCCTAGTTCTTATTTTTCCTAACTAACTAATTATGTACTCTTTTCTTTTTCTCCTCTCATTGAGTTTCTCTTCAGATATTTGACTTTGCATGCATGTTCATCATATATATATATATATTGTAATTTGATTAAACGAAAATAAAAGTTTTAAAGAGGAAGAGATTAATTTAGAATATGTTAAATGATCGTGCAATAGTGTTGAAAAAATGGAGATTATTTGATAAAATTAAGAAAGAAAAAAGAATAGTAATAAGGAGTTTTGTTAACAAGAGTGTCTTTACACAATTGTTATTAATGGTGATAATGTTATATTAAATATAATAATGTATAATTTTATTCATTATTTTCAATACATTGTATGATGATAATTACTATATATAATAATTTAAAAATACATTTAATACACTGGTTAACTTAATCTTAATTAGTTTACATTAAATTTATATTTTATCCTCACTTTCAATATTTCTTTTTGGCTAAATTGAAACACCTTTAATTGAATCCTTAGTTAATGATAAGTGGATTTGGGCAAAGGCTAGGTCAAAACAATAATTTTAAATTAAAATAATATATTTTTATTTAACTAATTATAAAATATATAAATGTTAATATAAAAATAAATTTTTAATAAAATTAACAGTAATTCAAATTTAAATAAATAGATTAGATATAAGTCAAATTTATAGCTAAATTTATAAGTTGAAGTTTTTTCAAATCATAGCTTAGTTCATATCTAGGTCTAATGATAAGTATATGTGTTCTTTTATACCTGAAATTGAATCCCCCATTCCCTCTTGCCCTCATTACAATAAATAAATATATTGTCCAATAAGAGGCTGAGGAAGGGCATGTTGTTTATTTTACTCTCACCTTTTGGGGAAAGCAAGACCTTGAGCCAATTAACATCATTTCTCTTAGTCTCATGATATCATCTTTCCAGCCATAGATTGGCCCAAGCCTCAGACAAACAGCTCATACGACAAAGAGCAAAGCAACCACGCGTCAAGAAATGGCGACAGAGAGAGAGAGAGAGAGAGAGAGAGAGAGAGAGAGAGAATTCCAAGCCAAGGTTTATTTATTGTATAACAGTATTAAAAGTTTTATGAATAAAAAAATGAAACAAGGGAGATGAGAGGGGGAGTTAAACACGAACAGTGGCTTAGATTCGACGCCTGATGAAAGGAATCTGATTTGCTTTCGGCATTTGCCCTTTTGGGCCTCGTGCGTCGGCGCATAAAGGCTTAATGGGAAAAGGTGCCGCCTTTCCATTGGTCCACGACTAAGGCCTACCTATTTTTTATATCTTTTTAGATCGGTTGCCAAGCTGCAATTCTTTTAAATATCCGAATCTTAAATCATTTAATTTATTCAAAACATTTGTTTATCATTTTCGAAAGGGCAGCACGAACTCTAAGTATGATTCGTTTAAAGTCTTAAAACAAATGATGATATTTATATATCACCAAAAGAAAAAGTTTATTTATTATTTGAACTCATATCCAATTTAGAAAACGTGGGTGAGATATTTAATTTATTAAATTAATCTTTTTAAATATAAAAATTAAATATGTAAATGAATAGAAATTTTTAAAAAATATATAAATTTATTTTTCATATAAATAAATCAAATTTAAATAATTAATATTATTTGAATTAAAATAAAAATAAATTCAAATAATAAATATAAAAATATTTATATTAAAATCATCTGCATGTAGTAAATCAAAATCTAAGTTCACAGATTATCTTAATCACGATATTTTAATCTAGAAAAATAAATCAAATAATGTCTTATATCTAATTGTTTACCTTTCGCCATCCTCGGAGACATATATATTTTATATCCTCCCAGGTCTCTGCTTGTCTCCATGTTATAAGCTTTTCTTTGTCTTTGTAGGTTAATTTTTAATATTTTCCCCACCTATTTATTTATTTATTATGATAAGAGTAGGTGTTATTATCTTATTATTGTGCTTGAACTTTTGTCTAATTGACCAATATATCAAAATTATAGCAAATCTATTAAAGTAAAATTACCCTCAATTTGAGGGGATCACTTCATCAAGAGTTAGCCTATAACATTCTATAAAATAATCCCCTCAATTTGATTTTTTTTTTAATTTTACGTATTAAGTACTTTTATTATTTTTATGTAATAATTGTGTTCAAGTTATTATATTTATAAAAGTATTTACATGTTAATAATTTATTTTATATAGATTTTGCCACTATTGTGTATTCATGTCTTGTTCATATTTTTTATGTCTTTTATATTTTTAATTATTTTTCTTATAGTATGTTCGTGTTGCACAATCATATTATGTTTGACATTGTCAAGTATAATTAATGGTATTCAAATAATTTCTAATTTCATGTCACATGTCGTCATATCCATATTTATGTACATTTTTTTATCATAGTCATATTCAACATATCACATATTTATATAAATTTTAACATATTAATAATTTATTTTATGTAAATTTTGACAAATTAGCTTTTTTTATATCATGTTTATATTATTTTTCATATCATATCATTTTTTTCCGCATGTTGTGTTTGTATAAAAAAATTTTGTTGTATCGCGTGTTGTATAAAAATTGGTGTTAGTTTTGTGTAGGTTAAATTTGATAATTTTAGAAATTTATACCTTACTTTAAAAGTTATTCTCTAGTAGGATATTTTGTATAGTTTGTCATTTTAGTTCAATTTAAACTCTTACTTCATTGTTTATTTTAAGAGTTTTACTTTAATCATTTTTTTGTTCTTCTGTTTATTTATTTAAAAAAAAAACTAATTTTTTTTGCTATTTGTTTATTTAAAAATCTAAAAAGTACAATTATTTTAATTGTCTATTTGCATCTATTATTATGTATATATTTTTATTTCTATAATTATTTAATTAGTTTACTAAAAATAATTTTTACATATTTATTATTAATATAAAATTATTATATTAATATAAAAATGTCATCCATTTAGGATTTTTCTTTTTTTTTTTTTGCAATTAGCTTGATTTAAAAGAAAAAAATGCAATTATTTTACTTGTTTATTTACTTTCTAATTATTATATTTATATTTTCATTTCTATACTTGTTTAATCAATTTGGTGAACAATAATTTAAAATTTTAATGAAAGTAAATAATTCTTACACATTTAATATTTATAATTAACATAATTATTATATTAATATTAAGAATATTTAACATTAAAGTGTAATTTATTTTTTATTTATACTTTCAAAAATTAAGATTTCTAAATGCATTTGTATTATATAATTTATAAATTAATAATTTTTATAATTTACATAAAATTATTATAATAATTATATTAAGAATACTTAATACTGAATTATAATATATATATTGTTCTTTTTAGTTTTTTCCAATTTTTTTCCATATTTCTCTCCTTTTCTTTTAGGATAAGTTCAGTACCTTCAATTACTTAAAATCCATTTGTTTCATGAAAATAATTTATGAAAAACGTAACAGTTTTTAGTGTTTGTTTAGCAAAAAATAACTTAATCAATAAAAATAATTCATAAATCGTCTTAAAATAAGACATAGTAAATTTTTATTTTGTGGACTTTACAGTTAATCCCTTTCTCCTTTCATTGATTTTGAAACAAATCTTTCTCACCAACGTGGTTTAAAAGTGCTTTTAAATAAATGATATCTTGCCCAAGTACAAGGACGATGCCCGAAGGCTGAAACTTCAATCTCAAAATTTTGTTTGTCTAGTAATTTTTTTAGATAAAATATAATTGGTTATTATTATTATTATTATTAAATGTATTTAAACATTCATGATTTTTTATATTTAAAATTAGTTAAACAATGACATAAAATACAAAAACGAGACAAACTGGAATAATCAAAATTAAAATAAGGGGTATAAATCAAAGCTATTGTAAGCCGGTGCAGGACAAGTTTGAAACCACAAAACAAGGTGTTTTTTTTTAATTATTTCACAATAACATTACTCTGCTGCATAAATTTTACATAATTTTATTTATAGCGTAGGAGAAGCAATGCATACATATTTGTAAGATATATATATATATATATATATTTATATTTCTATGGAAGCAGAACAGTTACTTGAACTTGAAGCATAAAAAATGGAAGAACAAATCATCAAATCAAATGACGGTCTGAGTTCACACCCTATCCAGTCCCGGGGCTGGAACTCCACACCATATAAGTGGGTTTCACCAGCCCCATTCTGCAGGTTTAAATCAATTGCCAGAAGATACTAAAACATTATACTCTTTTAAACGTTGTTGGAATCGAGCCAAGCGCGTCTGCAGTTGTAAGATTCCTGCAGCCTTCTGCGAAAGAATGGTGTTTAATTTAGAGATATAATTATCCAGTTGGTTGCCTGGTTGGTCAACTTCAACTAGCAGATTCATTTCCTGCATCCATAATAACAATTTGAATAAAGGTAATTTATGGTAGACAATAGAATGAGCTACAGGCACAATGTCAGCTACCTCCCTAACAATCTCCATTGTGTCCTCCACTTGCCTCCGATGAGAAGATACAAGATCTTCCTCTTCCTAATGACGAACAAGACAAATTTTCATGTCACAATTAAAATGCAATTAGCGAAGAAAAATCAGATAACCGAACTTTGATAGATGGTACCTTCAACAGAGCACTCAAATCATCATCTGAATGAGAATCGTTATCATCAAAGGTTGAAGGACTGACACGCTTCGTCAAAGCATCAGTCTTCCATTTCTCCTCCAAAGATGGCGTTTGGTATGTCTGTGCCTTCCTATTTATTTTCTGCAACATCTTTTTTTGCTCGTATGTCTCGTCAGCGTAATCAAAATCATCCTCTGTCATGCCATTTACTTCACCTCTCTGACCCTTAAAATAATCTGAATGTGGTACAGCCAAATTTCCATCTGCCCTTCCACCAGGAATGGAATCCACCTCAAAAGGAGATGTATCTCTTTCAATCTGTTTGGACCACCCAAATTTGTTCTTCTCAATACAAACATCGATTATATTATCCTCAAATGTGTCAGTTGGTAAAGAAGAAGCCAAGGGCAATGCTGTCGACTCCCTAAGATTTGATGATGAAGATAGCATATCCTTCTTGGAGTTGTTCCCCTTCGATAGGCTCTTCACCCTGGAATGCAGGTATCCACAGTATTATTCAATCAAATAAGCAAGTCACTTCTACAATGCAATTTTAACAGCAGAACTGCATACCTATCAGCATATCTGAGCGTATTAAGAGTATGTTCACATGATCCTGAACTTGGTGAAATACATGATATCATAACAGTACGTGAGTCACCAACAAATGAATCTCTAAGAACTTCAGTCAGCTTGCTTCCTCTGAAAGGAATGTGACCTTGGTCATTGTCAAGAGCTCTGATGCATTCTTTTAAAGCAAGTAAACTTTTATTAATTTCAGCACCTTCCATTCTGCAGAAATATGAAATCAGGTTGCTATAATTTGAACAGCACATTCTAAATAATGGTAGTCAGAGCATCCCAAATTATATGCAAAGAGAACAACATTTGATTATCTAGTTGGGGCACTTTCTGGCTTAGTACCTTGATGGTGGAGTTCAATGGCTCTATGGGTCCATAAATATGCATTTGCAGTTGATAGATAACCAAGATATGCTATTTAGGATATTAGGTTATCTAGGACTCTATTTTATAGAGATTAAAGTTATGTATCACTTTATTTTATATTATATTTTATGAGTTCGATGATAATTTTTATGTTTATTTAGGCAATTTTATATTTATTAGTATTTTCTTTTCTACAACTTAGGACTTTAGGGCTATAATTACTACTTTAAATTTTTGTTAGGGTTTTTTCTCAGCTATAAATACCTAAGTTGTACCAGTTTTAGAGGCTTTTGATGAATGAGTTATTGAGGTTTCTGGAATTAAGTGTCGAGTTACTTGGCCTACATCATCAATTCATGATACCATTGTTTTCAAGAAGTATAATCCCAGATCGCATGGATTCAAAATTTTTTACCTCGTCTGTTTGTCATTGTCAGTTGTATCTGCACCACGCTCACTTCCAGCAAGATCTATGAAGGAAAGCTTCCCTACAAGTCTAGCAGGCTTTTTTTCACTGCCATCAGCTGATCTCTTAATGGCAAGCTGAAGAATAGCATGTGACCTTGAGGATTCCTCATTTGCTCCAGTAGTGCCGGTGCTTCTTGTTGCATTTCCTCTATTGATTAACTCCTTGATTGTCTGAACATCTAATACCTTATACTCTTGCAGACCCACGATACATATTTGTTGTTTACCATCTTCTCTCATGAAAAGCTTTCTGCAAAATGTAGAAATCTAATCAGAGAACTATAAACTATAGGACAAGTTGTCTAGGTTTCCATATGGAAATAACTTACTTCCGATCATTAAGGAGATCAAAGACTTTTCCCCCATATATCTCAAAAAAACTGGCAAAGAGTTGGAAACCTTGATTCCGATATGTATGGTACATTAATCTTAATATATCTTGAGATGCTTTTAGAGGTAGTGGCTGCATAGTATATGTCTTTCCACTTCCTGTACGGAATACATAGGATCAACTAAAGTTCATTTGCAAGAACATAATCTGAAAAAAGAATTAAGATATGGAAAGTGGAACCATGTGAACATTGGGAAAGGACAAAATTTCCAACAGATATCGAATGCAAAGCCAAAACGACCTATATAAGATGTTATTTGAATCCACAAGAACATATTTGAATGGTGCAACTCCCAATTAATTAAGAAATGGACTTTTTTAAAGATGCATGTCTGTCTGTCACATAAAAGAGAATGTAAAAAAGAATTAGTTTGTCAATTTATTTCATTCCAACAAAACTTTTGTGAACTAAGGAATGGTCTGTCTTTTCTATCATTAGTTAAAAATTTTGCAACAGGTAAATCTGATTATCCAATACAGCCCCTTTCAAATTCGTATACATACACATTCACCCAAATGCTAACTCTAGTGCTTCCCGTTTCCTTCCTAATAAACTTATATGACAACTCAAAAACCATATATGGAAAGACAAAGAAAAAAGAACCTTACAAAATAAACCACAGCATAATTACAGGTCATAGAATCGAAAAGGCACATGTTTGCAGTAAAGGGTAACAGGAATAAACACCAGGGTCAATAAAAAAGGATCAACTGAACAGCATGTTGCTCATCAATGACATATTGGAAGAGGAGACAGCTGTGCTAAAGAATACAAACACTTCTCAAGGTGCATTCACAAATTAGTGGCATTATAATTAACTATTAAACCCTCCCAAGATTCAGGCACTTTCACATGTTGATCATCATGACAGTAGGAGAAAAGAGGTATAATGTGTGAGATATAAATCAACTATAACAATTCAAACTCCAGAAACCAGAATCAATAGTACTTTTACTCAATGTTCTTCCCATCCATGATAAACCAAAATTCTTCTAGACTTTCTTCAGATTTACAGTCTGTGTCAAAATATTGTGTAAAGAACAAGTAAAACTACAGAAATTAAAAGTCTAGCACTCAGGCAGAAATTTTAAAATAGCTGGCACTCAGCAGAAAAAGAATTCAAAAATTCATAGTGAGAAGAGATTTTATACAAGAGAAGTTTTAGAAGTAAGTCCATTATAGCATCCACATAACTTTCAATTTTAGGATAAAACACCTTACCAGTTTGCCCATATGCAAAACAGGTTGCTTTTGTTCGATTGAAAATTAGTGGGACTATCGGTTCCACAGTCTCTGAGTACACCTACAGCAATAGAAAATGAAATCTAGTGAAATTAGCTGAATAACACTTCATAGGTTGTTCACTTCCTGTCACATACTCACCTCCTCATTGCTAACATCTTCATTCAGCACAGCATCAAAAAGAAATTCATGCTTCTCCACATATTCTGTCAGGTCAACCTGCATGTATCAATCATTACACTTCATGCAAAAAGACTGCCACTAGGTCATATATAATTAACAAGTGTAACAGCTGGTGGAGATTATTATGAGTTGCTGAGGTTTTCAAAGAATAAGTCAGTTTGGATTTTCCACGAAAAATCAAGGCAAAGAGCAACTCATTTTCTTTGGTTCAACAAACAGTAATATCCTGAAAATGCTATAAAATTGCATGACTAATCCATCAGGAGCTCAAGTTAGAAAGTGCACCTAAAAATAAATCCAAATATCTAAGTCATAAAAAAAGTGTAGGAAAAAAGAGAAGCCCTACCAGCTGCTCACCTTTAGTTTTTTTTCATGAACTGTTAGTGCATTAGATTTTGGCTCTATGGTGATGATATCTTCTTCTTTCTTTGCTAGCTCCTTTTTGTTCAATGGTCTCTTGCGCACCTGCATCAGGAATTATTATTA
>JAQSVH010214229.1:0-43400 GCA_029448705.1 Adansonia digitata
TTAAACAAGCTCAAATCTTCTGATTTTGAAATGAAAATGGTCTTACAACTATTCCCTAAATGTTTGTGCCTTTTTTTAGTCGAAACCTTGAGTGGTATGATCAACGGGCTGTTTCATCATCCCAAACTACTCCGGGGCTGTACAAATGAGTTCGTGATACTCATGCCACTCTTTCCCTTCTGTCATAGACGTTCGAACGTAATGACTTGAATATAGACCCATAAGCATAAGGAAAACAAGAAATATCTCCTGCTTTGCTTTGTTCCCTGGTGGCAGCACAACTATTACAAATTGAAAAATACTTTAAAATCTTAAACAATTTTTCACAAATTTTTTGATATTTTTCTCTCAAATTATGTCAAATTAGCTTTAAAACAGTGTCTTATTCAACCCAGATCATTCCAGATGAGAAAGTTATGTTTTTTGAAGTCTAAACTATCCAGAACCTCTAGAATCTGAACATGTATTCTAGTTGGGCCGTTCAAGCCCACTAAATGATTTTTCCAAATTTTTCAAGCATTTTTCCCAAAATTTTCATGAAATTCACTTTCTGAAAAGGTATTATTTGTGATTTTTTGACACTAAATGAGTCTGGGGTGATTTTCTAAATTTTGACACACCTTGTCACTCCTATGCTCTGCCAGCAGCTCAATCAGTCCGAACTTGAAAATTCATTCCCTTGGAAAGTGACTTCTTGGGATATTTGAAATATTTTTAGAATGACCCTCATTGAGTTACCTTTCTAATGGTGTCTTGTCAACCTTCTAAATCCTTCAAACCAATTTAGAATAAATTCGGGAAGCAAGATAGCGTGATGCTGTCCCCTGTTCTCCATTTTGGTCAAAATTGAGTTGTTTTCCCGAATTTGTCTCGAGACAGTCGAATGTTTCCATGTCATCCCGATCAGACTCAAGAGCATACCTTAACCCACTACAAGCTCATATCAAGGCACAAACATATTTTTCATCTTTATCATCCTCATTCACAATAAATCTTTTTACCAAAATCATCGAATGCTCACCCATTTTCTAAATCATGTCATCCACGGGGATACTCCAACCTTGTCCTTCCAAGGGGATACTCCAACCCTATTTTTCAAAATTATCAAGATTTGAAAATCTTTCTATGTCAAAATAATTTCTCATCCATGGGGATACTCCAACCCTGTCCTTCCAAGGGGATACTCTAACCCCATTTTTCAAAATTATCAAGATTTGAAAATCTTTCTATGTCAAACTGATTTCTCATTCACGGGGATACTCCAACCCTGACCTTTTAAGGGGATACTCCAACCCCGCTTCTTAAAATTGTTAAGATTCAAAAATCTTTCTTCGTAAAAAAAACTATTTTCCATTCACGGGGATACCCCAACCCTATCTTTCAATTACAAATTAATCATTCTTTTTTTTCTCGGATTTCCACGAATATGTCAAACAAACCTTCTTTAATCAAGAAACCTAGATCCATCTCAAAAATTTTTGATTCGATTATTCCTAGATAATCGATGTCAATAGCAAAATAAATTCCAATAGTCCACCCATTTTCTTTAACATTGCATTAAATGATCCATGTTATGTCACTTTATTTATTATCTTCCAAACATGATTTCTTTGTGATAATTATGTGCATTCATATTTTCAAAACATTTTCAAATAAAATTAAAGGTAATGTTCTGCGTGAGTATTTCTCTAGTGCCCAAAGTAGAACATTCCATTTTTTAAGTAAAATCCATAGGTTATTTTCATCAAAAATCTCTATATTCCCTATTTTTCCGAGGTGCGTATGGGATTAAATCTTTTTCATCAAAACCTAGATTATTTCTATAAGTTTCATGCATTAGAAGAGGGTTATATCGAAATAGCGACAAGTTAAGATTAAAAGAATTGAAACTGAGATAAGACATAGCTGGTAAGGTACCAATTTCGGGCGTCGCGAAGAGGTTCGTACCTCATCGTACGTAATCAACTCTCGAACCCAAACAGTGAATCTTTGCATTATGTAGACCACGGGATCAATGTTTTGAGTTTTGTAACTCAGAACATAGGTTTCAATAGGCATCCGATCATGCCTAGCTCGAAATGATCGATGGTGACTCCAAGCATTGGCCATTTTTTGATAGTCATACAAGACCAATAAGATAAGCGATTCATCTTATGGTCCCCCTCACTATGTCTTAAGTCGAGAATCCAAACATTCTCATTTTTATCACATCGCTAAAGAAAAGTCTCGGTCAAGAAGACATTTCTAACTCGGGAAAGTATTTTAAGTCATGTGCACCCATAAATCTATAAGGATCCACCCCGGGGTACATTGTGATAGGTTGGATGCATGAGGTTGTCTTTCCATCTATAAGCATATTTTTTGCAGCTTTCATTACGATTGTTTCTCATATTTTAGAAGGTTCCCTAACCTTTGCTCATTTTTTCATAAAAATACTCAAGTTAAATCTCTCTGTGTGCACAGATGGCATCTTTTTAATCGGTAGTACCATTCTAGTGCTACCACAATTAGGCTTTGGAAAAAAATCTGTGTGAAACTTCTTATTTCCAATATGCTTGGCCATTTTCTAGCAATATATTGTTAAATGTGCCTTGTAGTATTTGAATCTGCCATACTTTTCAAACTTTAAAATTTTAAATTTTAGCAAGATAATTAGATCTCACAGTGGATTGAGATTATCAATATCAACTCTATTATAAAGCTCAGTCCCTTCTATGCCTTTGACCTTTTTTTTTAAGAAACTATAATTCCCCCCTTTTAGCTTCTAGTTTAGCCTACTTATTGGCCTTCTGCTCAAGCTTTTTTTCCTAATCAAGGTCAGGGATCGCTAAATTTTCTTACACGGTGGTGGTTTTTACAGTTGCCAATTGTGATATGGTGTCAAAATTAACATGGATGGCCGATTCTAGATTAGTTATAGGTATGTTTTGAGCATTCATTAATTATGCATATTAGGCAATCACTGGTTGTGTGTATCTTGAACATTAACTAATTGTCTTTCAGCTTGTATTCCCTTGGATTCCCTAATAGGATTGTCAATAGAATTTTCTAGGTACTGGCAGACTAGTTACCTGCATTTCCTCTTGTCATGTAGTATCTTCCATCTCGTGATTCCGTATTATTCTACCTTCAATGATAAAGAAAGAACTTAAATTAGTCTGTGTAAATATACATGAGCATTGTCCAAATTAATCTTTATCATCATCCATGTATGGTTGTTAATGAATGGAAAATGGATGCATGCATGAATGAATGAATGAATGAGTGAATGGGCTGCCATTTGATGGAAGAGGTTAGGTGCTATTAGATATGGAGCTTATGTAGGGTCAAGAATCCGAGGAATTTTAGTCATGATTCAACCATTGTTTCACCATCCAAAACTCTCTGATTTATTCATTCATTGTTGGTGTACAAAACTAGATTTACAAGATTTAAAAGAAAAAGTAACAAAATGATAGCTCTTAATTTTTTTTTTAGCGATGTTTATATATCTAGGGAATCTTTGCGAATCCTAATCATTCTTTCTTAGCCCTATATTTACAAAACCCATCAGTAGCTAAAAGATTATCTTCATGATCACTTCATTGCCCTAGTTATTCTAATACTTTCAATAGATAGGACTTTAGTAGTAACGTCCGAATTAGTTTGACTCAAAGTACACCGACATCGAGTAGATTTTGAGCTTTTCTTTTGAATAAATTGCATTTTTCTATAGAATGCCCAAGTACTCCCACATGGTAACATGCATTAATGTCATAATATAAGGGGGTTTGTAGGGAGGAATGTGCACAAGAATAATAAGCTAATTCTACAATAAGAGAGAGTACACTTCTATATAATTAGTGGGATTAAATCGAATTTGCGATTCCTTTATGGTCTTTTTTCAAAATAGATGCTAGAAGATAACTAAGTAACATTAGGAAAACCAACAGGGTTAAAAGGAGGCTAGTCTGCATAGATAAGGATTTAAGCATCTTTGCTTCACTAATATGAATAGACCAAGGATTGAATCTTTATCTAGAAGTATACTGATCCAATTTGTGTACAAAACCAGATGTACGAGATTTAAAAGAAAAAGTAACAAAATGATAGCTCTTAATTTTTTTAGCTATGTTAATGTATCTAGGGAATCTTTACGAATCCTAATCATTCTTTTTTATCCCTATATTTATAAAGCCCACTAGTAGCCAAAATATTATCTTCATGATCACTTCATCGCCCCAGTTATTCTAATACTTTCAATAGATAAGACTGTAGCAGCAATATTCGAATTGGTTTGACTCAAAGTACACCAACATCAAGTAGATTTTGAGCTTTTCTTTTGAGGAAATTGAATTTTTCTATAGAATGCCCAAGTACTCCCACATGGTAACATGCATTAATGTCATACTATAAGGGGCTTTGTAGGGAGGAATATGCACAATAACAATGAGCTAATTCGAGAACAAGAGAGATTATAGTTTTATATAATTAGTGGGATTGAATCGAATTTGCAATTCTTTTATGTTCTTTTTTCAATATAGATGCCAGAAGATGACTAGGTAACATTAGAAAAACCAACAGGGTTAGAAGGGAGGCTACTCTGCATAGATAAGGATTTAAGCATCTTTGCTTCACTAATCTGAATAGACCAAGGATTGAATCTTCATCTAGAAGTATACTGGATCTAATTTGTGAGTCTTTAAGTGCCAAAGGTTGGCTTGAAGACATTGGTGATTCTTGGGGATCACCCATAACATTATTGATTATTTTTATCAATTTAAACAATTGTTCCTTTATCTATCAGATCTCATGTCCTATTTTTCTGACACCCTCCAAGATATTTGTTTGTGCTTCTAATCAATCTCCCAGACATTAATTTTTTGGATTCATTAAAGATGAGGATGCTTCTAGGCAAAGTTCTTTTTTATCCCATTTAGACCTCGATCATTTTTACAAGTCTATTGAGCAAATTTTCTGTTCCTCAAACTTTATGCCCAAGCTCTTCTTAGATGGACTTAAGCATGCTAATTCTTGCCTCTAAATTGTTATCCATGTCTTGATCTTTTAAATGCAATGAATGGAATGGATTTAGCATATTATAAAACTTATGAATGCACAAGTATACAAATGACCGAATATGTGAACCTTGCAGATGTTTAAATGAACTTACAAGTTTTTAATAGGATGTGAATCTCATGCAAAGATTGAAAAGAAAAAAAATCCTAACACTATCTTCTTCCTCTTCTTTAGCAAACCCGAAGGCTTAAAAAATTTGATCAATCTGATTTTGATTTTTTCTTTTTTTTTTTCTTTTTTTCCATTTTTGTTTTTGTTCATTTTTTACTTCTTTTTCATTTTATTTTTTTGAAAAAAAAGGTACATGTTTTTTTTCTTTTTTTTGCAACCTAAGAGAAAGTCCATGAAGCCTTTTTGTTGATAACATAAATTTTTATAAAAATAAGATAGTAACAAAAAATTACCCTGAGAAAATTTATCACCATATTACAAATCGAGACAAGAAAGAAAAAAATAGAACTTATCATGACAACATAATGTACATTTATTGTTGTTATAAGAGTAAAAGGTTAGAAGTATTCCCCCACATGTGCCTAATTTAGTAACCTCCAAACTTGCTATGGCTCTAACTAGGTGAGGCCCTTATAGTTCATTACATGAAGTTCAGGTTGGATATCTAAACAAGTTCTTAAATTGTTCCTTGAGTCTGAAAAGAACTGATAAGGTATCCTAATTCTTAACCATTGTAGGTTTATGCAAGAAAGGGTTTGATTTGAGTGGGAGTATCTTCTATGCCTGTAATAAGGCTAATAACTCAAGCAAGCGTAGGAATTTACAGCTGGTAGTTTTATGTTACAAAAGGTTCAAACCTGTCACAACTTAGCAAGGATATGAACATTAACCAATCAAACTCAAAAGACAATTGTACCCCTATTCCTATATATATCTATATGTCCTTTTTTAAAAAAATTTTTGAAGCCATATCATTATTGTTTTTTTTTATTTTCAGGGATTGAGTTATCTAGATGAATCACTCATCAACTTAAACCTAAATAGTTGTTAAAGAATGACTACTTATTTTCTTTAAAGCCACCACAAATATATTTTGTCTAGTTAAGATTGGTCACTTGCTAGAGTTCATACTTTGAGGGTTATGAATCCCTTAAAAAAACTTTGAGGCCTACGATAATACTAGAGATCACGTGAAAGGGTTCGAGAGTCAGTTACAATCATGAGTAGGGATCAATCCCTCTCATGACACTTGATAACTAGTACCATAGTAATTACGTGTTAAATTAAATTTTGATTTTTATCTGATTTTAATATCCTATATTAAATTATAATTCCAATACATCAAAATAAAATTTTATGAAACAAATTTATTAATTCAATTTAACAAAAAAGGGCTAAAAATATGTTTGAAGATCAAAATATCTTTTGTACCCCACAGGAGGACTAGAGGAATATAAGGTTTTATCATTATTTTTCGCACCCCACTGGAAAGCTAGAGGAATAAAAAAAGGTTTAGAAATCAAAATATCTTTCACACCATACTGGAAGACCGAAGGAACATGAAATTTTTTATTTTAAGAAATTCATAAAATAATGATTTTATTATTTTTAAAAGAATATCTCGTTACTAAAATAATTTGCGAAACCTTTTCCATATGCTGGGAGAAATTTCATGCACTACTTTAACTCAGAGATATTGCCTTAATTTTAAAACTTCTAATTTTATGAGAAATAGTAAAACTTTCTCCTAAGAGCCAGTTTTGACGAAAAGTACAACACTAAACTAGACTCTAAGGACTAAGGCTTGGTCGAAGAGACCAAAATATCCCCTAAAGTATACCTTTAACACGAAAGTATCTTGATAGCTTAAAGGACTTTTTTTTTAAGGTAGAATCACTAAAATATCCCTAAGGTATACCTTTGATGTGAAAGTATCCTAGTAACCCTAAAGGACTCAATGACATCATAAATGAAAAAAAAACCTATTCTTCCTATGCACGCTCGACATGAGACTATCCTGGTGATCACATAAGACTTGGTTCTAATGTATAGTACTAAAATGTCTCTAAGGTCTACCTTCGACATTAAAGTATCCCAATACCCTAAAGGGCTAAATAATATCATAAAAAATGAACCTCCATATGGTATGAAAGTATCTTGGTGATCGTAAAGGACTCATTTCTAAGGTAAATTACCAAAATACCCTTAAGGTGTGCCTTTGAGATATAAGTATCTTGGTACCTTGAAGGATTACAAAATGATGTGAAATAACAATTTTACCCTAAATGGGTTACTTTGGAATCAAATATGACCTAAAATGCAAAATTTACCAATAAATCCCTAAGTTTTTCAACATTGCAATTTAGCCCCAAAATGGCTAGCAATGCTAGAAGTGTTTCTAAATAACCAAAATACCTTTAATGGGTAGTTTAATGCTAAAAATGGCTTTTTCAACCTTATAAATGCAAGGCTTTCCTAATAGACTCCACAATTTTCTCACTTTGCAAAATAGTCCCTACATGAAATGAATTATAAAATCAAACATCAAACACATCCAAATTAACTTTAAAAATTTGCCAAAAATTGTTAGAAGTATTCAGCCAAGTACCTTTGCCTTGGAATATTTTTTCACTTTTTGCAAACAAGTCTTTAAATTTTTTAAAATTGCAAAAAGTTCCTTGAAAGGCTAAAAATGCGTGATATGTATTTCAATAGTTAACTATGCATGAAACATACCTCTAAGGGTACATGAAGCTCTCGACCAAGCTTATATGGCCTTAGAATAATTTTTGCAATTTAGTCCCTAGACTTTTCATAACTACAAAATAGCCTAGAGATATAAAAAGACTTCATAAATAAACCTTTACATGGTTTAGTCAACATGTGAAATACCCTTCTAAGGCCTTAAAATTTTTTTAAAATTTTTTTTAAGTGCTACAAGTTTTAAACATAATGAAATAGTCCAAAAATCACAAAAGTCAAGCATGAAAAAATATATAAGGCCATGATCATTGTCGACCAACACTAATAACAATAAATATGTATCCCTATCATGAATATAAACATAAATATTAACACCACATCATGAATATTAACATAAATATGCAACATCATGCTAAGATATGCAAAAAATAAAGAAAAGTAAAGAACATATCAACATATTTCATTAAAAATCAAAATGAAAATAATGAGGAAAATAGCAATAAATTATGTACAAATAATCATAACATTATTTCTGTAACAGACATGCATTTTCTTGATGAAAATCACATTATTGCTAACAAAAATCAAAGGTAACAATTATATCAAGGAACTTTGATCATGGCTTTCATACTTGGCCTTCCAACATGGATCAAAATCTATGAGCACAAGTAATGTCCAAGCTCACCAAAAGAATGAAACATGCTTGCAATGAACAAAAATCAAGAGTTTCCCAAGTAGATGTGCCTTAAAGGCCTAAAAAACTTGAAATTTTCATTCTTTTTCTTGATTTTTTTTGTGAAAGCATCTTTCCCCTCTTTACAAAAGGGAAGGATCTGCCTAGGGGGCTGAAATCCCACTTTGGCCAAATGTCATGTTGTTTTTTCCTTTATTTGTTTATTTATTTTTATTACTTTTTAGAATTTTTTTTTACTTTATCTAAAGTTAAATTAATTCATTTGTCATTTTGGGTGAGTCATCATGCATAACTCATCATCTATAAAAATGGATTTTATGATGATAAGTAAAAAATCTAATTTTGATAAAAACAAAGTATATGAATTAAACTGTAACAAATAAAAAATTATTTGTTCAAGAAACAAAATTTCACATAATACATATAATTAAAAATTTAATCAAAATAGTCTATTAGGCTTGTTAGAAATAAAAATGGGCTTATGGGGCTTGTTGGAATGTTATTAGGCTTATCGGGCCTATTATGAGGTTTTAAAGCCCATGAAATGGAAAAAAAATAAATTTTGGTCCACTAAAAAATAAAATTAATAAAGTTTCGATATAAAAATTTGAAAATGAATTTTTGAGAAATTTTATGTGTAAGAAAAAGGGAATTAAAAATTTTAAACTCTTAAAATTTTATGAAAAAAATCCTTATGAAAGGAAATGGGTATTTAATACAAAAGAATTGGAACTTCAAAAAGTTATATCCAAGCTATTTTGTTGAAATACGTAAAAATATTTAAAATTCTAGACTCTAAAAAAATTTATAAATAAAAAGTTCATATTTTGGAACTAAGAACATTTCAAGACTATGTTTAAATTTATAAAAATGAATTGAATTTAACACATTACTCAATGTATTAATTTGTAGAAATAATAACGATGAAACCTAAAATCCAGAATAAATTTTACTAGGAAAATTTTACGAGCAAGATGCTCGTGGTACTATGAAAATTTCAAAATTAATAAACAATTTTGACAGTTTGACACCTTATGGTAAAAAATACCAATAAGGATTTTTTTGAACTTTTTTTATTTTTTGGGGTGAGTATTAGCATAAATACTACATGGGTATTAGTAAAAATATACAACAGTCAACACACAAAATCTCAAAAAATCCCTGAAATTGTAAAATTTGACCGTAACATCGTATGGAAAAATGAATTTCAAAATTTTTGAAAGAATGGATTTAAATACTAATTTTTAACTTAATATTTATCTTTTTTATATGAGATTTATTCTCTACAACCCTTGAAATGATAATTTTTTTTATCACGTGGACAAGCGGTCATTTAGATATGATCAAATAGGTCTTGAAAACATGCAGCCTACATAGAAGAGGTCGACCTTTACCACAATGATTACCCAATTGTTGGTATAGGATATTTTAGGATTATTAGGGAGAGGGTTCAGACAAAATTAGGTGTCTACAGCTACCTCTCTTTAGTCATTGCTGAGAATCAGGAACAAGGCAAAGACTAAATGGTCATAATTTTGTTTTGACCATGATAAATGCTTCAACAAAAAAGTTTTTTTTTAAGGCCAATTGCATTAACTTTCTACCTAACCAACTAAAAGCTAACAAATAAAACTTCACCAATCTTCCTACTTAGTCAGACGAAGTTGACTTAAAGCCTACATCACTTACATTTCACATGATCAAATGAAGAGCCCATTTAACTCCAGCTGTTTTCAACTTAACCAACTGAAGTTGACAAATAAAACCCCATCGATCTTTTACTTAATTGGATGAAGTTGATTTAAATCCTACTCCACCTATATTTCCCATGATTAGATAAAGAGATTTAATTCCACTAGTTTTCACCTAACCAAATGGAGCTGACAAAGAACAACTCCTCCA
The DNA here is from genome assembly GCA_029448705.1 of Adansonia digitata. NCBI lineage: Eukaryota > Viridiplantae > Streptophyta > Magnoliopsida > Malvales > Malvaceae > Adansonia > Adansonia digitata. The sequence continues at coordinate 10,310 of JAQSVH010214229.1, forward strand.
ACTTTTTTGCTTAATCAAACAAAGTTAACTCAAATCCTATTTCACTTACATTTCACATGATTAGATGAAAAAGACATAAAATTCCATTATTTTTTAATCTAGCCAAGTGATGCTAATAAAGAAAAACTCCTTTGACTTTTTTGCTTAATCAATTTAAGTTGATTCAAATCTTACTTTACCTACATTTCACATGATTCGATGAAAAGGATATAAAATTTCACTGGTTTTTGACCTAATCAACTAGAGTTAACAGAGGAAAACTTTGTCGACCTTTCTGCTTAATCAGACAAATTTAACTCAAATCCTACTTCACCTACAATACACATGTTTGGATGAAGAAGACATAAGATTCCAGTAGTTTTTAACCTAACCTAGTGGAGCTGACAAAGAAAAACTCTATTAACCTCTCTACTTATTCAAACGAAGTTGACTTAAATCCTACTTCAACTATATTTCACATAATTGGATGATGAAAACATAGAATTCAGATATTATGAGGGTTAATCTTCTTATATATTGGTAAGGCCTTAAGTTTCATTGTTGCCAATTCTTTTCTTTAAAGGTTTTAAATTTAACCATCGAACACTTGTTTTTAAACAAACTCTTTTAAGTGCTACACGTTTCACTATCAAAGACTTGGTTTGAAACGAATTCTTTTAAATATTTCTAATTTCACCATCAAAGACTTGTTTTGAAATAAAAACTTTCAAAGACTTCAAATATCACCACTTCAAATATCACCATCAAAGATTTATTTTTGAAATAAAAACTTTTGAATGCTTTGAATTTCACCATTGAAGACTTGTTTTTGAAATATAAACTTTTGAATGCTTTGAATATCACCATCAAAAGCTTGTTTTTGAAATAAAGACTTTTGAATGCTTTGAATAATCGAAGGCTTGCTTTTAAAATAAAAACTTTTGAATGTTTTAAATTTCACCATCAAAAACTTGTTTTTGAAATAAAAACTTTTGAATACTTTGAATTTCACCATCGAAGACTTGTTTCGAAATAAAAACTTTCCAATGCTTCAAATATAATCATCTAAGACTTGCTTTAAAAACAACATTCTTTCAAAAATGTTTCAAATATTACCACCAAAGACTTTGGAAATGTGTAATTATTTTCATGATTGATGTAATTGCATTTACTTAAGTATGCAATGATTCTAAAGATGATAACATTGTTTAAAGAAATTAAATAATGAAAATGTGTGGATCGCTAGTGTTAGGAATAATGCAAATATCATGAAACAATGCAAATGCAAGTGATGCAAAGGCTAATGTCATTTATGATGCAGACACAAATGTATCTAATGGTGCATATGCATGTGAAATGATTTACATACCCATGATAGCAGATGAAGCACATGTTTTGAATAATATGAAGATCGAAAAATTATTCCACCATTTTTTAGGTTTGACTTAACTTCTTTCATTGGTTGCATATCAGGACATACTTTAATCCTTCACTGCCTTAAGAAAGATCATTCTCTTTTTTCAATCCTTTTGCAACAACTTTCCCCAATAAATTCAAACTTTTATCTTATTTTTTCCTTTTCATGTGTTAGTTATTGTCCCGATAAGACACCCTTCAACCAAGAAAGGCCAACTCTTTTCATGACACCTTTCTAAGTTTTTTCAAATAATTGTCTTATTGAAAAATGTTTTTTGCTTAAAATCCCTAGATTAAAAACATATCATGTTTAAATCTTTTGAATTTTAATGATTTTCTGTTAAAAAATTCCCTAAATGATAATTTATTTTTCTCAAGAAAAGCTTAAAGAAACTTAGGTTGCCCCAAAAATTTCAAGATGGGTAAGATACATGCCCTATCATCCAAAAAGATGAATTTTTAAGAGCTTGCCAAGAATAACTCAATAACTCAAATAGTTATGCTTGTTCGAAATGCACTTTATAGGTATGTAACATAGGCTATAGTTCATGGTTTAAAAAAAAAAGATAGATAGGCCCAAGTCAAGCATTCTAGGGTAGTTAAATCAAGGATTATTTTTTTCAGAATAATTCCCATGCGACCCATTTCTCCTTGTTAAGTTTTAAGTTTTTGTTTATTTCCTTTATTTTGTTCTTATTGTTTTTCTGATTTTCTTTCTTTCTTCTTTATGTTTTTCATTTTTTTCTTTTTTCGTTGTTTTTTTTCAAAGAAACTTAAAACTTGAACTTCAATTCATCTTTATTCTTGCCCTAAGGGTGATCCTCGACTAGAGTTTTAAAGAAAGAATAAATCATTAGGCTCAAAAGGGATTGCAAAAAGAATAATTTTTTATATTCATGAAAAGATGAAAAAAGATGAAGAAAGATGGTCATTCTTAATTTCAAAAAAGCCATTTGAATTTATGAGCATCTTTGCTAGGAAAAAGGATAATTTTCTTTCTAAAATCATTTTGAGTACCTCAACAATGTTATGTTACACTCAATTTTTCTTGAAAATTCTATTTTTAGTTTATCACCAATGGGAAATCAAGTAATGCAAGGTTTCATGTTTACAAGGTCAATTCTGCATTTGATTCTTTAAAATTTGCAATAATGAGCATGGGCCTATGTTTAAAGGGATTGGAAGAAGGCAAGGCTTAAAACAGCTTTATTAGGAACATGGGGACAATTTTGTTTTGTTATCCTACCCCAAATTGATCAAAATGCATGAGCGCAAGTAATCACTAAGCTCACTAAAAGGATAAAATAGGCTTGAAATGAACAAAAATCAAGAGCTTGAAATCAAGCTTGAAAAACCTGAAATTTCTATGTTATTTTGGTGTTTTTTCTAGATGAAAGCCTTCCATTTTTGTGAAAGCATCCTTCTCCTCCTTATAAAAGGGAAGGATCGGCTAAGGGGGCTGAAATCCCTCCATGGTTGAATGTCATGTTGTTTTTTGCTTTATTTATGTACTTTTATTACTTTTTAGATATTTTTAGAATTTGATATAATTAAATTAATTCATTTGCTATTTCATATGACTCATCATCTAGAAACATGGATTTTATGATGATAAGAAAAAAAAAATCTCATTTGGATAAAAACAAATTATATGGATTAAATTATAACAAATTAAAAATTATGTGTTCAAGAAATAAAAGTTCACATAGTAAATTTAATTAAAATTTTAATAAAACCAGGATTGTTGGGCTTGTTAGAAAATAAAAATGGGCTTATTGGGCTTGTAGAAAAGTTGATGAGATTATTAGGCCCATTAGAAAATTTATTGGGTTGTAAAGTCCATGAAATAGAAAAAATAAATTTTAACCATTAAAAAATTAATAAAGTTTATGCATAAAAATTAGAAAAAAGAATTTTTGAGAAATTTTATGTGCAAGAAAAAGGTAATTAGAAATGTCATACGCGTAAAATTTTAAGAGAAAAATCCTTACAGAAGGAAATAGACATTTAATAATAATTAATTGGGATTTCAAAAAGCTATATCCAAGCTATTCTATTGAAATATGTAACAATATCTAAAATTCTAAACTCTAAAAAGTTTTTCAGATAAAAAAGTTCATATATTAGAATTGAGAAAATTCCAAGAATACATTTACATTTATAAAAATGAATTGAATTTAACACATTACTCAAAGTATTAATTTATAGAAATAACAAAGATGAAAACATAAAATCCAAAACAAATTTTACTGAGAAAAGTTTTGCGAGCAAATACTCATGTTATTGTTAAAAATTCAAAATTAATAAACAATATTGACAATTTGACTGCTCATGGTAAAAATGCTAATACAAATTTTTTTCTTGAATATTTTTTAACTTTTTGGGGTAAGCATTGGCATAAATACTACATGGGTGTTGGTAGCAAAATATGATGGTCAACTCCTAAAATTTCACGGGGAAACCTAAAAAAAAATCCCAAAAATGGAAAAATTTACCATAACATCATGTGCAAAAATGAATTTCAAAATTTCAAAATATTGGATTTAAATACTAATTTTTAACCTTAATATTCCTCTTTTTTATTCGAGATTTATTCTCTACGACCTTCAAAATAGCAAATTTTCTATCACGTGCAATAAGGATCGTTTAGACATGATCAAGTAGGTCTACAAAACACTTAGTTTATCAGCAAGAGCTCAACCCCCACCAGAATCATTACCTAATTATTGGTCTCAGATATTTTAGGATCATCGGGGAAAAGGCCCAAACAAAATTAGATATCTGCAAATCTGAGACTAGTATGACTCGTGTTATGCATAAGACTCTATGGAGAATTAATCGGATACATTTCAAGTCATTCCAATAACTTGAAGAGGTAATTAGAGAAAATTCATTTGATTTTTCTTAAGTTCCAAAAAACATGAGATAACATCTCGCTATCCATCTTCTCGAATTTATTCTAGGCTAGTTAAAAGGTTTCTAATGGCAAACAAGATACTATGGAAAAGGTAGCTCATAAGGATTTATGTAAAAATATTCTTAAAATCCTAGAAAATCAGATTCTAGGTAGAATTAATTTTTAAATTTAGGTCAAAATTAGCACTAACAGCACATACATGGGAAGGGGAGAAGCAAAATTTAAAAAATCACCTTAAACTCTTTTGAAATAGTTAGATTGCAAAAGATACCTTTTCAAAAAGGGAATTTCACTAACTTGTCAAGAAAAATATCTAAAAAATCCAAAAAAAACATTTGGTATGTTAAAATTTCCTAAATGTAATATGGTTCACTAATTCTAAGGGCTTCAAATGGTAAAGGTTCGAAAAATCATAATTCCCATATGTAGAATGTCTAGGGGCAAACGAGGGACCATTGGAAAGCTAATTCAAACTCTTTTCGATGAAAAATACCAAAAGATTCTAGAAAAATCATTCAGTGTCCAAAAATAATTTTTTAGGTTGAGATCATAATGTTGCCATACCAAAATAGGGGTTTCTTTGGGTCCAAGATTTTTTAGTTGTGTGTCAAGGTGTTAGACATACGAATGTCCAACCACTAGAGTCTATGGTAATGGAGTAACAGATCAATCAAAATCCTAGAGAATAGGCTAATGAACTGCTCGCTATCCATGCCATTAAGCTATTATAAAAGGCTAAAAGCAAGATGTTAGCTAAACACTTGAAAACACTTTTAGAATTTATAGAGCATAAAAACATAACATATTTTTGCCTAATGAGGTGTTGAATCCTCTATCACAAAGATTGAAGGACCAATATATTGAAAACATTAAATCCATGCTAATCGTCATTGATTGAGGTTAGCATGGACTTAACTTGTTTTTTTTTTCTTTGAAAATAAATTTTTGCAAGCATCATAGAGGCATTCTAACAAACATATGATGAACTAAACATGGTAGAGACATCAAACATGAGCAAACATGTAAAATAGCAAGTTCTCTATTCATTTCAACAATGGAATCATATTGAAAACACATTCAAAGGTAAAAACTTGGCAAGGGAACCAAAAGTTAGCATATATAGCTGTAACAATTTGCTATCCCAAAAATGATTGAGGAGCCACACACGCAAAAGTGATGAACATCTAATGAAGCATACCTTAGCCCTTTTTCTCCTAAAATTTAAGGACTAGATAGTCTTCGCTATGATGGAAAAAACAAGATTAATGCCATAACTCTACTTCAAGCAAATGTCCACTATAGAAACCTTTATATATCCCAAAGTTCTTAGAAATATGATTAAGCCCTAGATTGCTAATGTAAAGGCATACCTAATCTTCCTCTTGTCTGACTGAGTGCTCATGGCAGATTTCAAACTCTCCTAAGTGATACACTCTCTATTTCTCAATTTGACCATAAGTGAGTCTACCCAATCTTCTTTGACTCCAAGCATATTGGCCAACTTTTTTCTTGAAAGGTACAGCCTTTGTTGACTTAGAGTAGATTTTGTCAAATTAAACTTTCTTGGCATTAAGCATGGCCATGTATTTTTCTACTCTAGTGACCAAATCTTGTCTATTGACAGTGAAGAACCTATATGCAGGGTTCCAAAACTGTATGACAGCTTACAACATTTTGCCAATAGAGTAATATACCTATAACTTCTTATGAATAGTGCCTTATTAGTCTTATTCGAACTAACTCATATATATTTTAGATTTTAAAGATTAAACTACCTAAAGCCCATTTTAGCTTGCTTTGAGATCTTTGACATATATTTGGGTTTGAGACTATCCCTACTCTATATCTGTTCCTTTTTGACAAGGCCTTGATAATCTTAAAATCTTGAAAACCTTCATTCGTACTTGTGCCATGGTAAGATACTTGTCTATAGACACTATCCCTAGAACCAATTGTTTTGAGATGATAGAGATGGCATGATGCATGTAGGAAAGACAATAATAAAAAGCACTAAGCTAGTAACACATTAATACAAGAAATAAATCACATAACAAAAATGCCTTGTAGCAATATGACACCTTATAGAAAGCATAGAAAGGCTATAAGTATTATTATTTTGTCGTCAAAATGTAAGCTCATGCGAATAGCACAATGGTGTCTCTGTGTTAGAGTTATCCTAATGGTATCTTATTGAGGTGAAAATTATCTGATGGGATAATAAAGATTGGCTCGTCAACATCTGATTAGAAGCTATTGTCAAGCCATCCATCGAACAACATAACTACTTATGGTTTACCCATAGCAAGACAACACAGTGCCTCTTAAGACATTACTGAGGATTTGGGTGACAATGTTCACTTGCCATTATCTAGGGGTTAACAGGCATTAAGCCATCGGCTCGATAGCATAACAACTTGCTTGGGCAAATTTTACTCTATGGGAGGTGATACTGGGCTTAGAATGGGTGCTAAGTGGCAACATTCAAATGCTATCTCTTAAACAAAAAGAAAAAAAATGTTAGATGTTGATCAGATAGCGTAACAGAATGTCCTAATAATATTATTATAACAAACTGCATGATCCAAAGTAGAGAATATAGGCATTGGCGATGGTGGTTTTTCATCAATGTCTATGTAACAATGAATGACAGAGGAGTAAAAGGTAAGAATTGTTTCTTCGAGTGTTTTATTATCCAAGTTAATTTAGCATCACTTTGGTAAGGTTTGGCTTTTACATATAGGGTTAGGTTAATCTAAACTGGTTCCTAAATCACTTTTTTGTTTGGTAAGAACAATCGAGGCACCCTGATCCTAGGCTTATCATAACTTGGCATAATAGGTTCGATTTGGGTGGATGTATTTCTCTATTCCTCTATGAATAAAAAAATACCATGGGAGTATAGGCAATTTACATCGTAGAAGATATTTGTAGCCTACAAGTAGAGTGGAGATACCATGGATGACAATAGCTCACTTGTAGCTAACAAAGGTCTTTATCGATAGAAACATAACAATTTAATCAAAATTAAATATACGCAATAAAATCAAATAACAAAACACCAAAATTTCCTTAGGATAAGAAGAAAAGTAGATGTGATTAGATTGCAATTTAAAAACATAGATTTGTCATAACTCATACCTATTTAGAGGCTCATAACTCTAAGCTAGCAAATCCAAACATGATGCACCATAGGTTGATTATTATGATCTCTTATTGCGGCCAAAAGCAGCATAAGTGTGCTGCTTCTAATGATGATCCATATAGATGTCTCTTGAACCCTCCATGGAGGTCTAGTGGCTCTTTAGTGCTAGCCAGAAGGCTTTTCAAGTCTTAACCAAAAGATATATAGCAAACAGGTTAAGATCCTAAGTTATCTAGGAATAATTCCCATGCCTATTGTGCTAAGGAAGAGAAAAATAGCTCCGTAGGAAAGTAACTATTTTCTGCAAATATAGGCAAACGAATGCAAAAATCTTTTTAACCTAAAAAACTAATTTTCTACCTTCATTATGATTGAAACAATTCCAGATCACTCGAAAACCATGTTTGTGCCAAGTTCCCTTAAAGAAGTAGCTATTTTGTGTAGATATCAATAAACAAATTCAAAAATCACAATTCTTAATTTCGATTGATTTCATTATGATAGAAAACTAATTTTCTACCTTTATTATTAACAAAAACACTTTAAGATCACTTGGAATATGAATCGGTGCATAAAGGGCTTAGAAAAGCATAGGGGTTGGCAAACTAGCCTTTAGAGAGATCTAAGATTTTTTGCTTAGGGTTTTTTGATGGCCAAATTTTTCCCAGAAAGACTTAGTGTTGTGTATATAGGCCTTATGGACTAGGATTAGCTATTTAATGGATGAACCAGAGCCATTAAACAAGCCCTATAGCTGGTGCCAACTTAGAATGTTTTTTGAAACGCAATTAAAACTATTTTAATTAGCTTGTTCGAGGTTGAGCCTAAATAGTAACTTATTAATATTTTTGCCCAATAGCAAACCAAGGATGGCTATTCCATGTACCAAGCCGATTAGCAAGCCCAAATTGGATTAGTTCACAGCTAAACTCCATTAACTTGATAATTAGGGCATTTAGCCCAACCCCTTAATTTAAATATTAAATAACTTAATTTATAATTAAATTTTCTAACTTAATTAAAACAATTTTACCTCATGTAAATTTTATTAAATAATTATCAAATAATTAATTATCAAACAATTATTTAATTTTCCAAATACAATTTTTGGCTTTATTTAATAATATCCTTAAAACCATGTCTTATCTTTATACCTCATATATATTGTTTTGATAAGTCATTTTTATCTTTATTACTTTATTAAGACATCTCTAATTAAATTTCATAATCCTAATTTATGTCTTAAATTATTCTTAATTGAACTTATTCAATTAAGTCCTCTTTATTATACTTTTTATTCAATTAAGTCATACTTAATTAAATCTAGGTTTTAATCCAAGATCATATTATTTTGTGTGATCCATTAGGCTTCCATCATAATGATAATAAATATAATTACCCAATTAAGTGTATTTGCATTTATAAACCAAGATTACCTCTAGCAAGGCATCATGGCCACTTAGTACATAGAAAGAGTCAATATAACCTCTTGAGAAACCTTTCAGTAACCAGCCTCTTAGTGTACTTTAGTCTTTCCACCAGATATCCCAAAAAAACCATGAGCATCATGCAGTGTCTATCATGTATCAATCTATACTAGTTCCTACAACTTTTTCAGTTAACCTCATGAATTTAGAGAAACAATTTCTTTTAAATTCATCATGTGTTGGCCAATAACTTTATCAAGTTAACAAAAGCCAAGAACATATGAGATATATCTCTAATGTCACTCAAAGTGTTAAATTCTCTTTGTGTCACTCATTCATCCACTATATGATTCATGTCATACCTAATGCACCAACCTTAAGTATCCATCCATTATGGACCCATTTAAAAAAAAAAAATCAATGTATGGCACTCCTCATATGAGATGACCTGGTATCAAAAGTCTGAGGATTAATATACACAACTAGCATGTGAGAACATATTCCATCAACACTTGAGTGATTTATACCAAATGAAGTTCTCATAGGGGCCATGTTTAGTGAAGTTTCCATAAAACAAGTATCCACAACTATCCCTAATTATCATTATACTTTACTTTCTATGAGATTAAAGAGTTACATGCATCAAATGCATGGATGTTTAGCATATGCTAGTCTTTCTACATCGTCAATGCCCTGTCTTGATAATATAATACTAGAAATGCTTTTAGAAACACAATTTTGATGCATAGGGATCTCATTGTCTTAACTCATTACAAACTTTGCAAGGTCATCATGTTTTATGGGCTTCATCCAATTAGTATTTGCATTATTATTACCACACCACTAATATGAAAGAAAACCTTGAATCACTAACATAGGTGATTAGTTTGCATTATTACATTATATATATCTTATTTAATTTGATTGGCTCTACAGTCATGTACTAACATTTCTCCCTTGCACTAAGCTAATCGCTAACATGTCTAATGTTGAACTATTTCAATTAGTAATTGTCTCAACTCGAAGAAAGAATTAGTGCAACTATGAGAATATGATTCAGTTACATTAGTGATAATCTTATTAACAAAGTCTTTAACTATTTGGATCACAATGAGACCTAGATTCCAATCATATGTCATAGTGGTTACTTTAAGAAATATTAGGAATCTTTTATTAGCTTGTAAGGTAATGATCCAAACATAACCCCTATTGTGAGCCTTAATAAAGGAGTTGTTTATGACCTTCAAGGTATAAACATGCCATCCTTTCTAGTTTGGAATAGTTTCCAAATAGTTGCATTTTTAACATCATGGCTATTTATCACTAAGTTAAATTATGATTCTATGATCTTTAACTTTTAAAGAATCATAAATGTCTCCCACTAAATCCTACATGTGTAGATTTAAAGGAATTGGATTTGAAATCTCTTTTGAATCCTATAAGTTATACGCCGTTGAGTATTCTCAATACCATTGCAAGTGTATGTTTATGAATAATGAGATCATAACATAGAATAATTCCATGATTAATGATTTATTCAACGAGGACTGAATCTATATTGGGCATAAAATGGCAGCAATAATCCACAATTGGCATGCAAATGTCAATAGTAAACATCTAATGTTTATGAATAAATCAAGATTATGTTTCATAAACACTAATAAAAAGGGCAAGCTTCAATCAACATCAACAAGGTTGCCATTACTTATGGTCCATCTTTACTACTTCTTTTGTTTGGGCCTTAAAATATGTCATTCATATTTAAGCACAAACTACTAGGCATCATATACCAAGAGAATTGAATTATTCATAATGTATATTTAATGCTGAAACTTCTATAAGCTTTTTAATTTTGATCATATCAAAATATTTCCATGCAATTTTTTGCTCTGTTAATCTAGCTCTCCACAGTGGTGTCATATTCCCTTATCATCTCCATTATCTTCCTTCAAAAGAAAGAATATGGATAATGCATGGATCATTATCCATCCAAAGTGCTCAAGTCATGAAGTATATCCTGCATATGAGGCCTTAGGCTACTTTCTGACATCTTGCTTAAAAATAATTCCATAAGGGATGTTGAACCGTTCATTATGATTATCTTTATATAATAATTCTTTAAGGTTTTAGATGATTTCAAGAACATAAATAGCTACTTGCTCCTTTCAGAGTTTAATGGCTATACTAGCCATCATGACAATCTAGCTTGATCAAGATCGTCACTAGAAACTTGATAGATTGCCCCTAACCTAGTGGCTTATTATTGGATTTGTCATTCAATCTGGGCCTAATCAATAGAGTCTGGCCCATTAAGTATGCTACTTAGTGATAGTCCGTTAGTCATGTTGTGTTTATATCTATTATGAACCATAATATTTTGCAGTTAATAATTTGCAATTTCAATCATTAAGTAAGGTTTTACAACTTTAATGATTGTCCTCATTATTTTATCAAGGCTATAGCCCTTAACTATAATACAAAAAGTTCAATATTTGAATCTTTTTAAATGAGTTAAGACCCCTTTCATCCTTTCATAACCTTGGAGATAACCCAACAAACAATGAAAAAACTAGTTAGGTAGGTAACTTAGCTTGCCATTTACATCTCTATGCAACTTCTAGGTTAGTTAGGTGGTAACTCTTTGCCTAAATACATCATATGTATTTCACCTAAAGATCACTTCTAATGCCATAGGGTCAAGTTTGTAAGTATTTGCATAATACAACTTTAGTTTGGTAAGACTAATTAATTATAACTCAAGTAGCTCAAATGGAAGGGACCTTATGGTGGTCAGAACTCAAGTATCTTGTTCTAATTAGTGGGAGGCATTGGATCATGCTTAGACATGGACTTAATATTTTACAAGTGATTTTTATCATTGATCTTAGGTCTTATTGCTTTGTTTGATTATCATGCTTAATATTTATTCAATCATATATCACATATATATAAATTCAAAAATAAATCTAACACATGCAATCTACTAGGATGATTATGGACTTTATCTATCTAGTTTCCTTGAGCCATTAGGAAACTAGTTGTTCAAATTCCTATGGAGCTCATATAATGTCTTTGCAAATCTTGATGATTATCTCCTTGGTCCTTTTTTCTTCGCACCATATTTTTTACATCTTGGATTTAAATAAATTCTAATCTTAACTTAAATCTAACAAGTCCTATGTAACTATTACATATCATTGTAAGAAACCTCGACTTATATTCGAGGAGACTTAGGTGAGAAGAGAATCTAAAATCAATTTTTAAAAGAGAAAGCAGGATTTGTAGACCTTATTTATTAAATAAATTCCAAAAGAAAATTTTAACTACACACAACCTAGTCATACCATGGTTTAGTCCATAATCATCGTCATGCTAACATAGTCATATTATAAGCATGAAACAAAATAAGCATAGCCAATATCACTAGGTGATCTTGTGTGTCATTTGCATAAACCTCATTAGACAATTTGAGATGATTTATCAAATTATTTAGTAATTTTAGCTCTTAATTAAAACATTTTAATTAAATTCCTAACTTTTAGGAAACTTGTCTGGAATTGCTTATTACCTAACTTTTAGGTTGTTTGTCTTAATTAGGACATTATCAAACTTTTACATAGCTTTGTCTTAATTTGGACAAACTATTCATTCTAGGAAATTTGTCTTCCAAAAGCAACAGTTGAGACATTAAATTAGACATTACCTCACTTTTAGGTTGTTTGTCTTAATTAGGACATTATCTAACTTTTAGATATTTTGTCTTAATTTGACAGACTATTTAGCATGTAAATATTTCCTAAACCATTTAGGAAAGTAGTTTCCAATTCTTCAAAGTCTTAATAATTTATCCATACTTAATTTAATTAAGAAAACATTTTTTTATATGATTGACATTTATTCTAATCACATTAGAACAAAACTTATTCCAAGTATGTTAATCATTCAAATTAAATTTTTTTTAATTAAAAAATTTAACTAAATTTTAATTCCATGCTTATTATATCCGATTCATATCTTAAGAAATTTGAGAAAATTAAAACAAATGGATAATTAGGTGTTTGATGATAAGTAAGAGTTTTAATGGAACACAACTTCTCAAAAAGTCCAAGTCCAACTTCATTTAGGAGTTTTCTCTATGCATGGCTATATTAGCCATCCTAATCCAACTCAAACACTATTGTCTTCTTCCCACTAAACTTATAGAATACAGCAAATTTGTAGTAACTATTTGCTCTCATGGATGCCACATCAATGTCCTAAGAAGAGACAATAATGCTACATGCCCCAAGCACACCGAGTACACGTGTTATGGTTTGAAATTGAAACATTTTCAACTCTAATTTTAACCTAATTTTTCCATTAAGTATTGTGAACTTTTCATGACAATGTAGAGGTGGAAAAATAAGGAAACTATCGCAGCAATAGCTGCTAAAAATTTCAACACCAGCAAAACACCAAAACAGAGCCATTCTAGCAATAGTCAACACCAAAATGTTAACAGATGACTTAAATATCAATTTAATTAGAAAAAAACATATTTTAAACAAATTAATATTGATAATAAGCATCGATTAACATTATGGAAAATTAAAAATTAAAAAGTAATAGTTTATTTAGTTTTTGAACCAAGAAACAGATCAAAACAACATCAAAACAACCTGGAAAGCTAAATACATAATAAAACATTAATCCAAATTAACTAAAACAATTTTAATTAATTATTTAAACATTTTTAAACATGATTAATGCCAAAAATTACATACTTTCAAGATTTTAAAAAATTAAAGAAAAATAAAGTTTTATGAATTTCACCAAAATTGAAAAATCACTAAATTAGCACACAAATCAATTAGATTGATTATCACCAAAAACTAGCGTGCTAGATCACAAGTAGTCTAGAAACTTTAAGCTCATATACCATTGAAAGGAAATCTTGGACTCTTGCTTGTTAATATAAAGATAAAATTTTAATTAGAGTTAAACATGCATAACAGAATTAAACAAGTAAGCACCCTGATTTCCTTAGAATCTTTGGAAGGGAAGTAATGTGATTGGACTGCAATTTAAAAAGATAGATTTGTTAGAAATCCTACTTGCTTAGGGACTCTTAACTCTAAGCATGCCGATCCCTAGATAAATGCACCATGGGTTGATTTCTATGATCTCTCTTAAGGCCATAAGTAGCACAAGTCTCCTACATCTAACAATGATACACACAGATGTCTCTTGGAGCCTTTATAAGGTCTTATGGTTTTTTGGTGCTAGCCAAAAAGCTTTTCAAGCCTTAACCAAAAGATATATAGCTAATAGGTTTAGATCTAACGTGATCCAGGAATAATTTCTATGCCTGTTGTGCAAAAGAGAAGAAAAATAGCTTCATAAGAAAGTAGTTATTTTTCATAAATATAGGAAAATAAATCCAAAAATCTTAATTTTTGATTCCAACTGATTCTTTTGGCTAGAAAACTGAATTTCTACCTCTTTATGATCAGAAACAATTTTAGATCACTCAAAAACCATGTTTACTCCAAGTTTTCTTAGGAAAGTAACTAGTTTATATAGATATTAATAAACAGATTCAAAAATTCCAATTGTTCATTCTAATTGACTCCATTATGCCAGAAAACTAATTTTTTACCTTTGTTATGATCAAAAGCACTTTAAGATCACTTGACATATGAATTAGTGCATAAGGGGCTTAAGGAAGCATAAGGTTGGCACAATAGCCTTCGGAGAGATCTAAGGTCCTTTGCCTAGGGTTTTTTGATAGCCAACTTTTTCTTGGAAAGACTTAACATTGTATCTATGGGCCTCATGGACTAGGTTTAGCTATTTAATGAATAAACCAGACCCATTAAACAAGCCGTATAAGTGGCACCAACTTAGAGTGTTTCTTGGAGCCTAATTAAAGCCATTTTAACTAGCTTGTCTAAGATTAGGCCTAAAAAGTAACTTATTAATGTTTTTGCCTACTAACACACCAAGGATGGCTATTCCATGTGCCAAACCCATTAGCAAGCCCAACTTAGAGTAGTTTACAACTAAACTCCATTAACTTTATAATTAAGGCTTTTAGCCTAACCCCTTAATTTACATTTTAGATAACTTAAATCGTAATTAAATTTCCTAACCCATGTAAACTGATTATTTGACTTCATTAATAATATCCCTAAGACCATGTCTATGAATAAACATTGTCTTGATAAGAAATTCTTATCTTTATTGCCATATTAAGACATCTCTAGTTAGATTTCATAAATCTAATTTGTGTCTTAAAATATTCTTAGTTGAACTTATTCAGTTAATCCTCCATATTATACCTTTTGTTTAATTAAATCATACTTAATTAAATGTCAATTTTAATCCAATAGATCATCTTATTGTGTATGACCATTAGGCTTCTATCATAATACTAGTAAATATAATTACCTAATTAAGTGTGTTTATATTATAGACAAAGATTGGTCCCTAACAAGGCATCATGGCCACCCGATATATAGGAAGAGTCAATATGACCTCTTAAAAGACCTTTTAGTAACTAGCTTCTCAGTGTACTTCAATCCTTTTAGTAGATATCCCACAAAAGCCATGAGCATGGTGCAATGTCTACTCATATATCAATCCATATTAGTTCCTATAGCCTTTGGATAACCTTATGAATTTAGAAAAGTGATTTCTGCTAAATTCAACATGCTTTGGCCAATGACTTTATCAAGTTAACCAAAGCTAAAAACATATGAGATATGTCCCCAATGTCACTCAGAGTGGTGAATCTTCTTTAGATCACTTGTTCATCCACCATATGATTCATGCCATGCCCAACGTACGTTACCTTAAGTATCTATCCATTATGGACCCATTTCAGATAAATCAAAGTACAACACTTTTTATACAAGATGACCTAATATCGTAAGTTTGCAGACTAATATAATGACTGGTGCATGAGAATGTGTTCCATAAACTCTTGAGTGACTTACCATAAAAAGAGTTTTCATATTGGCCATGTTTAGTGAACTTGCTTCCACAAAACAAGCACCCATAGCTCTCTCTAAGTATCTCGATACTTCAACTTCTATAAGATCAAAGAGTTGTATCATCAAATACACAGGGGCTTAGCATATGCTAGTTTTTGTGCATTATCAATGCCTTATTTTGACAGTACGGTGACTAGGAATGTTTATGAAAACACAGCTTTGATGCATAAGAATCTCATCATCGTAACTCATTATTAACTTTGCAAGGCCATTGTGCTTCACGGGCTTTATCTAATTAGTGTTTGCATGATTATCAATCACACCACTTACATGAAGGAAAACCTTGAATCACTAACGTAGGTGATTAGTTTGCATTATTAACTTATATGTGCCTCATCTAATCCTATTGGCTTAAGGGCATATACTAATAATAATTGACATTTAGTTATTAAGGAATTACTGAATTGACAATTTTGGTGTGCGTTTGGACTAGGTGATCACTTAAGGTCTAAAAAAGGCTTTTTGATAAGGAGAAAAGTTGGATTTTCGGTCAAGTCTTCAAAGGTGAGGTTGGAATATCCCCTTGAAGAAATGGGGTTGGAATATCTCCTTAAAAATATAAAGTTAGAGTATTATAGACACCTTATTTTGTCTGGGCTAATTTTTTTAGCAACTAGGCTAATTTTCCATGGTCCAAGCATTTTTAACTATCCACCATGGATCAAAAACTTGATTTTAACTCGTTTCTTTGGATTAAAAAAAAAGATCAAAACTTATGTCAAATTATGAATTTGGACTTTTGAATTAATCAAAACATTTTTTGAAGTCTAAATTAGATAAAAAAAGGTCAATGTCACATGATCACCCTACTCCCTAGTTTATTGACTAAGATCACCATCATCCATTCTATTTGCTAGAAAATCATTTAAGCATTTAAACTAGCCACCCAATGCCTATCACATTGGCAGCAAGTTGCTCCATACAGCCACCTCATAGCCATTAAGCTGGCACTACTTTGTCCCCCTTGAGAAATGACCAAAAACACCTCCAAATTGGCTTCAAAATGCTGGTACAAATAGACCACTTCTATCTCAGCTGAAAAAGGTTAGATTTCAGCTCATTTTCAGCTTCCAAAACGTATTCCTACACGAAGAAAACCAAATCCCATAGCTCTTTACTCAGCACCAAAAAAAGCCCTAAAACACTCATTTTCAACCATTACACATTCTAAAAATCACCCTCATCCATACCAGAACAAAACCTCATTGTTTCTATCTTTTTCTTGCTTATTAACAACAAAGAAGAAGGGGAAATTCACGCCATATCTGCTGCTCTAACTACTTGGCCAAAAGTAAAGTTTTGTTGGTATAACTTCTCACTTTGTCACTTTTATTTTTTGTTTTTTTAGCATCTTCATCATTTTAGTGAGCTTTCCATGTTTCCATCACCCTCTTAGGATTATCATGCATTATTATGGCTTTTGGTTGTGTTAGTTTAAACTTTGGATGCCTTAATGCCTCTTTGATGTGCAAAATGCCTTACTTCATCCTTATTATTTTCATAGCTCTTGCTCATGCATTTTTTGCCATATCCATGCATCTTGTTATGATTAATCCATGTATGAATCATTAGCCTAACACATTTCAAGCACATTTATGCATTAGGTTGCATGAATCATTGTCATTTTCAGCATCCATAACATTTTCTTGTCACAATGCATGACACTTTCTTTGTCTAAACCATTAGTAAAGTTAGCATCCCCATTCATGTTTATCCCAAATGAAATATGAATTGCAATTCCAAAAAAGGTACAAAGAGAAGTTTTTATTGTGAAACCAAAGTACGAATTCATTTATCCCAATGAGTAGGATGAATTTGTGTTGCCAAATCATTAAAAGAATGGAGATTGTTATGTGAATACGAGTTTATCCCAATTAAAAGATGAACTTTAATTCTAAAAATGGTAGAAAGAGAAGTTTTTCTTGTGAAACAAAGCATCAATTAATTTATCCCAATGAGTAGAATGAATTTGTGGTGCCTAATCACTAAAAAAATGGAGATTATTATGTAAATTTGTATTTATCCTAATTGAAAAATGAACTTTAATTCGAAAAATGGTAGAATGAGAAGTTTTTCTTATAAAACTAAAGCATTAATTCATTTATCACAATAAGTAGAATAAATTTGTGGTGCCCAATCATTAAAAGAAAAGAGATTATTATGGGAATCCATGTTTATCATAATTGAAAGATGAACCTTAATTCTAAAAATGGTTGAACGAGAAGTTTTTCTTATGAAAACCAAGGCATCAATATCATTTATCCCGATAAAGAGAATGTGTTTACCATCCCTAATAATCAAAACAAAGGAGATTATTATGTGCATTCGTGTTTATACCAATTGATAGGAGAACTTTGATTCTAAAAAATGGTGGAAAGTGATGTTTTTCTTATGAAACCAACGCATCAATTCATTTATCCCAATGAGTAGAATGAATTTGTTATGCTCAATCATTAAAAGAAAGGGATTTATTATGTGAGTCCATGTTTATCCCAACTGAAAGATGAACTTTATTCTAAAAATGGCAGAAAAAGACGTTTTTCTTATGAAACCAAAGCATCAACTCATTTATCCCAATGAGTAGAATGAATTTACAATGCCCAATCATTAAAAGAATGGAAATTATTATGTGTAATTCATGTTTATCCCAATTGAAACACAAACTTTAAGTCTAAAATTGGCACAAAAAGAAGTTTTTCTTATGAAACCCAAGCATCAATCATTTATCCCAATGAGTAGATTGAATTTATGGTGCCCAATCATCAAAAGAAAAGAGATTATTATGTGAATCCGTGTTTATCCCAATTGAAAGATAAACTTTAATTCTAAAAATGGTACAAAGAGAAGTTTTTCTTTTGAAACTAAGGCATCAATATCATTTATCCCGATACGGAGAATGTGTTTACGGTCATGAAAACAAAGGAGATTATTACGTGAATTCGTGTTTATCCCAACTGAAAAATGAACTACAATTCAAGAAAAGGTAAAAGAGGAGTCTTTTCTTGTGAAACCGAAGCATTAATTCATTTATCCCAAAGAGTAGGATGAATTTGTGGTGCCAAATCATTAAAAGAATGGAGATTATTATATGAATCCGTGTTTATCCCAATTGGAATAAGAACTTTAATTCTAAATATGGTTGAAAGAGAAGTTTTTCTTGTGAAACCACAGCATTAATTCATTTATCCCAATGAGTAAAATGAATTTATGGTGCCCAATCATTAAAAGAATAGAGATTATTATGTAAATTTGTATTTATCCCAGTTGAAAAATGAACTTCAATTCTAAAAATGGCAGAAAGAGAAGTTTTTCATATGAAACCAAAGCATCAATTCATTTATCCCAATGAGTAGAATGAATTTGTGGTGCCCAATCATTAAAAGAAAAAAGATTATTATGTGAATTCGTGTTTATCCTAATTGAGAAACGAACTTTACTTCTAAAAATGGCACAAAGAGAAGTTATTCTTATAAAACCAAAGCATCAATTCATTTATCCCAATGAGTAGAATGAATTGGTGGAGCCCAATCATTGAAAGAAAGGAGATTATTAAGTGAATCCATGTTTATTCCAATTGAAAGATGAACTTTTATTCTAAAAAAGGTAGAAAGAAAAGTTTTTATTCTGAAACCAAAGCATTATTTCATTTATCCCAATGAGTAAAATGAATTTATGGTGCCCAATCATTAAAAGAATGGAGATTATTATGTAAATTTGTATTTATCCCAATTGAAAAATGAACTTTAATTCTAAAAATGGCAGAAAGAGAAGTTTTTCTTCTGAAACTAAAGCATTAATTCATTTATCCCAATGAGTAGAATGAATTTGTAGTGCCCAATCATTAAAAGAAAGGAGATTATTATGGGAATCCATGTTTATCCTAATTGAAAGATGAACCTTAATTCTAAAAATTGTTGAAAGAGAAGTTTTTCTTATGAAACCAAGGCATCAATATCATTTATCCTGATGAGGAGAATGTGTTTATGGTCCCTAATAATGAAAACAAAGGAGATTATTACGTGAATTCATGTTTATCCCAATTGATGAAGAACTTTGATTCTAAAAAATGGTGGGAAGTGATGTTTTTCTTATGAAACCAACGCATCAATTCATTTACCCCCTTGAGTAGAATGAATTTATTGTGCCCAATCATTAAAAGAAAGGGGTTTATTATGTGAATCCATGTTTATCCCAACTGAAGGATGAACTTTATTCTAAAAATGGCAGAAAGAGATTTTTTCTTATGAAACCAAAGCATTAACTCATTTATCCCAATGAGTAGAATGAATTTATGGTGCCCAATCATTAAAAAAATGGAAATTATTATGTGTAATTCATGTTTATCCTAATTGAAACATGAACTTTAAGTCTAAAACTGGCACAAAAAAAGGTTTTTCATATGAAACCCAAGCATCAATCATTTATCCCAATGAGTAGAATGAATTTATGGTGCCCAATCATCAAAAGAAAAGAGATTATTATGTGAATTCATTTTTCTCCCAAGTGAAAGATGAACTTTAATTCTAAAAATGGTACAAAGAGAAGTTTTTCTTTTGAAACCAAGGTATCAATATCATTTATCCCGATGTGGAGAATGTGCTTACGGTCATGAAAACAAAAGAGATTATTATGTGAATTCGTGTTTATCCTAACTGAAAAATAAACTGTAATTCTAAAAAAGGTACGAAGAGAAGTTTTTTCTTATGAAACCAAAGCATTAATTCATTTATCCCAACGAGTAGGATGAATTGTTGTGCCAATTAATAAAAGAATAGAGATCATTTTGTGAATCCGTGTTTATCCTAATTGGAATACAAACTTTAAAGAGTAGAATGAATTTGTGGTGCCCAATCATTAAAAGAAAAGAGATTACTATGTGAATTCATGTTTATCCCAATTGGGAAACGAACTTTACTTCTGAAAATGGCACAAAGAGAAGTTATTCTTATGAAACCAAAGCATTAATTCATTTATCCCAATGAGTAGAATGAATTTATGGAGCCCAATCATTGAAAGAAAGGAGATTATTAAGTGAATCTATGTTTATCCCAATAGAAAGATGAACTTGTATTCTAAAAAAGGTAGAAAGAAAAGTTTTTCTTGTGAAACCAAAGCATTAATTCATTTATCCCAACGAGTCGAATGAATTTATGGTGCCCAATCATTAAAAGAATAGAGATTATTATGTAAATTAGTATTTATCCTAATTGAAAGATGAACTTTAATTTTAAAAATGACAAAAAGAGAAGCTTTTCTTATGAAACTAAAGCATTAATTCATTTATTCCAATGAGTAGAATGAATATGTGCTGCCCAATCCTTAAAAAAGGGGAGATTATTATGGGAATCCATGTTTGTCCCAATTGAAAGATGAACCTTAATTCTAAAAATTATTGAAAGAGAAGTTTTTCTTATGAAACCAAGGCATCAATATCATTTATCCTGATGAGGAGAACGTGTTTATGGTCCCTAATAATGAAAACAAAGGAGATTATTACATGAATTCGTGTTTATCCCAATTGATAGAAAAACTTTGATTCTAAAAAATGGTAGGAAGTGATGTTTTCCTTATGAAACCAATGCATCAATTCATTTATCCCAATGAGTAGAATGAATTTGTTGTGCCCAATTATTAAAAGAAAGGGGTTTATTATGTGAATCCATGTTTATCCCAACTAAAAGATAAACTTTATTCTAAAAATGGCAGAAAGAGATGTTTTTCTTATGAAACCAAAGCATCAACTCATTTATCCCAATGAGTAGAATGAATTTGTGGTGCCCAATCATTAAAAGAATGGAAATTATTACGTGTAATTCATGTTTATCCCAATTAAAACACAAACTTTAAGTCTAAAATTGGCATAAAAAGAAGTTTTTCTTACGAAACCCAAGCATCAAACATTTATCCCAATGAGTAGAATGAATTTATGGTGCCCAATCATCAAAAGAAAGGAGATTATTATGTGAATCCATGTTTATCCTAGTTGAAAGATGAACTTCAAATCTAAAAATGGTACAAAGAGAAGTTTTTCTTTTGAAACCAAGGCATCAATATCATTTATCCCGATATGGAGAATATGTTTACAGTCATGAAAACAAAGCAGATTGTTTTGTGAATTCGTGTTTATCCCAACTGAAAAATGAACGGCAATTCAAAAAAAGATACAAAGAGAAGTTTTTTTTGCAAAACCAGAGCATTAATTCATTTATCCCAATGAGTAGGATGAATTTGTGGTGCCAAATCATTAAAAGAATGGAGATTATTATGTGAATCCGTATTTATCCCAATTGGAATACAAACTTTAATTCTAAAAATGGTTGAAAGAGAAGTTTTTCTTGTGAAACCAAAGGATCAATTCATTTATCCTAATAAGGAGAATGAATTTGTGGTGCCCAATCATTAAAAGATTATTATATAAATTCATGTTTATCCTAATTGAAAAAAGAACTTTAATTCTAAAAACAGCAGAAAGAGATGTTTTTCTTAAGAAACCAAAGCATCAATCCATTTATCCCTACGAGTAGAATGAATTTATGGTGCCTAATCATTAAAAAAAAAGGAGATTAATATAGGAATCCATGTTAATCCTAATTGAAAGATGAACCTTAATTCTAAAAATGGTTGAAAAAGAGGTTTTTCTTATGAAACCAATGTATCAATATCATTTATCCCGATGAGGAGAACATGTTTATGCTCCCTAATAATGAAAACAAAGGAGACTATTATGTGAATTCGTGTTTATCCCAATAGATAGGTGAACTTTGATTCAAAAAAAATGGTAGGAAGTGATGTTTTTCTTATGAAACCAATGCATCAATTCATTTATCCCAATGAGTAGAATGAATTTGTTGTGTCCAATCATTAAAAGAAAAGGGTTTATTATGTGAATCCATGTTTATCCCAATCGAAAGATGAACTTTATTCTAACAATGGCAGAAATAGATATTTTCCTTATGAAACCAAAGCATCAACTCATTTATCCCGATGAGTAGAATGAATTTGTGGTGCCCAATCATTAAAAGAATGGAAATTATTATGTGTAATTCTTGTTTATCCCAATTGAAACATGAACTTTAAGTCTAAAAATGGCACAAAAAGAAGTTTTTCTTATGAAACCCAAGCATCAATCATTTATCCCAATGAGTAGAATGAATTTATGGTGCCCAATCATTAAAAGAAAGGAGATTATTATGTGAATCCGTGTTTATCCCAAGTGAAAGACGAACCTTAATTCTAAAAATGGTAGAAAGAGAAATTTTTCCTTTGAAACCAAGGCATCTATATCATATTTCCCGACATGGAGAACATTTTTAGGGTCATGAAAACGAAGAAGATTGTTGTCTGAATTTGTGTTTATCCCAAATGAAAAATGAACTGCAATTCCAAAAAAGGTACAAAGAGATGTTTTTCTTGTAAAACCAAAGCTTTAATTTATTTATCCTAACGAGTAGGATGAATTTGTGGTGCCAAATCATTAAAAGAATAGAGATTATTATGTGAATCCATGTTTACCCTAACTAAAAGATGAACTTTAATTCTAAAAATGGTAGAAAGAGAAGTTTTTCTTGTGAAACCAAAGCATCAATTCATTTATCCCGATGAGTAGAATGAATTTGTGATGCCCAATCATTAGAAGAATAGAGATTATTATGTAAATTTGTATTTATCTCAATTGAAAAATGAACTTTAATTCTAAAAATGGCAGCAAGAGAAGTTTTTCTTATGAAACCAAAGCTTTAATTCATTTATCCCAATGAGTAGAATGAATTTATGGTGCCCAATCATTAAAAGTAAGGAGATTATTATGGGAATCCATGTTTATCCTAATTGAAAGATGAACTTTAATTCTAAAAATGGTTGAAAGAGAAATTTTTCTTATGAAACCAAGGCATCAATATCATTTATCCTGATGAGAAGATCGTGTTTATGGTTCCTAATAATGAAAACAAACGAGATTATTACGTGAAGTAATGTTTATCCCAACTGATAGATGAACTTTGACTCTAAAAAATGATGGGAAGTGATGTTTTTCTTATGAAACCAATGCATCAATTCATTTATTCCAATGAGTAGAATGAATTTTTGTGCCCAATCATTAAAAGAAAGGGGTTTATTATCTGAATCCATGTTTATCCCAATTGATAGACGAACTTTATTCTAAAAATGGCAAGAAGAGATGTTTTTCTTATGAAACCAAAGCATTAACTCATTTATCCCAATGAGTAGAATGAATTTTTGTGCCAATCATTAAAAGAATGAAAATTATTATGTGTAATTCACGTTTATCCCAATTGAAACATGAACTTTAAGTCTAAAAATGGCACAAAGAGAAGTTTTTCTTATGAAACCCAAGCATCAACCATTTATCCCAATGAGTAGAATGAATTTATAGTGCCTAATCATTAAAAGAAAGGAGATTATTATGTGAATCCATGTTTATCCTAATTGAAAGATGAACTTTAATTCTAAAAATGGTTGAAAGAGAAATTTTTCTTATGAAACCAAGGCATCAATATCATTTATCCTGATGAGGAGATCGTGTTTATGGTTCCTAATAATGAAAACAAAGGAGATTATTACGTGAATTCATGTTTATCCCAACTGATAGATGAACTTTGATTCTAAAAAATGATGGGAAGTGATGTTTTTCTTATGAAACCAATGCATCAATTCATTTATCCCAATCAGTAAAATGAATTTGTTGTGCCCAATCATTAAAAGAAAGGGGTTTATTATCTGAATCCATGTTTATCCCAATTGATAGATGAACTTTATTCTAAAAATGGCAGGAATAGATGTTTTTCTTATGAAACCAAAGAATAAACTCATTTATCCCAATGAGTAGAATGAATTTTTGGTGCCCAATCATTAAAAGAATAGAAATTATTATGTGTAATTCACGTTTATCCCAATTGAAACATGAACTTCAAGTCTAAAAATGGCACAAAGAGAAGTTTTTCTTGTCAAACCCAAGCCTCAACCATTTATCCCAATGAGCAAAATGAATTTATAGTGCCCAATCATTAAAAGAAAGGAGATTATTATGTGAATCCATGTTTATCCTAATTGAAAGATGAACTTTATTTCTAAAAATGGTAGAAAGAGATGTTTTTCTTTTGAAACCAAGGCATGAATATCATTTATCCCAATGTGGAGAACGTGTTTACAGTCATGAAAACGAAAAAGATTATTACGTGAATTCTTGTTTATCCTAATTGAAAAACGAACTGCAATTCCATAAAAGGTACAAAGAGAAGTTTTTCTTTTAAAACCAAAGAATTAATTCATTTATCCCAATAAGTAGGATGAATTTATGGTGCCAAATCATTAAAAGAATGGAGATTGTTATGTGAATCCGTGTTTATCCCAATTGAAAGATGAACTTTAATTCAAAAAATGGTAGAAAGATAAGTTTTTCTTATGAAACTAAAACATCAATTCATTTACCTAAGGATTAGAATGAATTTGTGGTGCCTAATTATTAAAAGAATGGAGATTATTATGTATATTCATGTTTATCGTAATTGAAAAATAAACTTTAATTCAAAAAATGGCTGAAAGAAAAATTTTTCTAATGAAAATGAAGCATCAATTCATTTATCCCAATGAGTAGAATGAATTTGTGGTGCCCAATCATTAAAAGAAAGGGGATTATTATGGGAATCCATAGTTATTCCAATTGAAAGATGAACTGTAAATCTAAAAATGGTTGAAAAAGAAGTTTTTCTTATGAAACCAAGGCATCAATATCATTTATCCCGATGAGAAGAACGTGCTTATGGTCCCTAATAATGAAAACAAAAGAGATTATTACGTAAATTCATGTTTATCCCAATTGGTAGACGAACTTTGATTCTAAAAAATGGTGGGAAGTGATGGTTTTCTTATGAAATTAATGCATCAATTCATTCATCCCAATGAGTAGAATGAATTTGTTACGCCTAATCATTAAAAGAAAGGGATTTATTATTGAACCCATGTTTATCCTAATTGAAAGATGAACTTTATTCTAAATATCGCAGAAAGAGATGTTTTTCTTATGAACCAAAGCATTAACTCATTTATCACAATGAGTAAAATGAATTTGTGGTGCCAAATCATTAAAAGAATGGAAATTATTATGTGTAATTCATGTTCATCCCAATTAAAACACGGACTTTAAGTCTAAAATTGGCACAAAAAAAAGTTTTTCTTTTGAAACCCAAGCATTAATCATTTATCCCAATGAGTAGAATGAATTTATGGTTCCTAATCATTAAAAGAAATGAGATTATTATGTGAATCTGTGTTTATCCCAATTGAAAGATGACCTTTAGTTCTAAAAATGGTAGAAAGAAAAGTTTTTCTTTTGAAACCAAGGCAACAATATCATTTATCCTGATGTGGAGAACGTGTTTACGGTCATGAAAACGAAGGAGATTATTAAATGAATTCATATTTATCACAATTGAAAAACAAACTGCAATTCCAAAAAAGGTACAAAAAGAAGTTTTCCTAGGGAAACGAAAGCATTAATTGATTTATCCCAATGAGTAGGATGAATTTGTGGTGCCAAATCATTAAAAGAATGGAGATTAGTGTGAGAATCCGTGTTTATCTCAATTGGAAGATTAACTTTAATTCTAAAAATTGTAGAAAGAGAAGTTTTTCTTATGAAATCAAAGTATCAATCCATTTATCCCAATGAGTAGAATGAATTTGTGGTGCCCAATCATTAAAAGAATGGAGATTATTATGTAAACTCATGTTTATCGCAATTGAACAATGAACTTTAATTCTAAAAATGGTAGAAAGAGAAGTTTTTCTTATGAAACCAAAGCATCAATTCATTTATACTAATAAGTAGAATAAATTTATGGTGCCCAATCATTAAAAAAACAGAGATTATTATGGGAATCCATGTTTATCCCAATTGAAAGATGAACCTTAATTCTAAAAATGGTTGAAAGAGAAGTTTTTTTTATGAAACCATGGTGTCAATATCATTTATGCCGATGAGGAGAACGAGTTTATGGTCCTTAATAATGAAACCAAAGTAGATTATTATGTGAATTCGTGTTTATCCCAATTCATAAACAAACTTTGATTCTAAAAATTTGTGGGAAGTGATGTTTTTCTTATGAAACCAACGCATCGATTCATTTATCCCAATGAGTAGAATAAATTTGTTGTGCTCAATCATTAAAAGAAAGGGGTTTATTATGTAAATCCATGTTTATCCTAATTGAAAGATGAACTTTATTCTAAAAATTG
This sequence comes from Adansonia digitata, assembly GCA_029448705.1. Taxonomy (NCBI): domain Eukaryota; kingdom Viridiplantae; phylum Streptophyta; class Magnoliopsida; order Malvales; family Malvaceae; genus Adansonia; species Adansonia digitata. The sequence goes on from JAQSVH010214229.1 coordinate 37,478, forward strand.
CAGAAAGAGATGTTTTTCTTATGAAACTAAAGCATCAACTCATTTATCCTAATGAGTAGAATGAATTTGTGGTGCCCAATCATTAAAAGAATGGAAATTATTACGTGTAATTCATGTTTATCCCAACTAAAACATGAACTTCATGTCTAAAAATGGTACAAAGAGAAGTTTTTCTTATGAAACCCAAGCATCAATTATTTATCACAATGAGCAGAACGAATTTATGGTGCCCAGTCATTAAAAGAAAGGAGATTATTATGTGAATTCTTGTTTATCCCAATTGAAAGATGAACTTTAATTCTAAAAATGATAGAAAGAGAAGTTTTTCTTGTGAAGCCAAAGCATCAATATCGTTTATCCTGATGAGGGGAATGTGTTTATGATCGCAAATAATGAAAACAAAGGAGATTATTAAGTGAATTTGTGTTTATCCCAATTGATAGTCAAACTTTGATTCTAAAAAATGGTGGGAAATAAAGTTTTTCTTATGAAACCAAAGCATCAATTCATTTATCCCAATGAGTAGAATAAATTTGTTGTGCCTAATCATTAAAAGAAAGGGGTTTATTATATGAATCCGTGTTTATTCCAATTGAAAGATGAACTTTATTCTAAAAATGGTAAAAAGAGAAGTTTTTCTTATGAAAGCAAGGCATCAATTCATTTATCCCAATGAGTAGAATGAATTTGTGGTGCCCGATCATTAAAAGAAAAGAGATTATTATGTGAATCCATGTTTATCCCAATTGAATGATGAACTTTAATTTTAAAAATGGTGGGAAGAGAAGTTTTTCTTATAAAACCAAAGTATTAATTCATTTATCCCAATGAGTAGAATAAATTTATGGTGCCTAATCATTAAAAGAAAGGAGATTATTACTTGAATCTATGTTTATCCTAATTGAAAGATGAACTTTAATTCTAAAAATGGTAGAAAGAGAGGTTTTTCTTATGACACCAAAGCTTCAATTAATTTATCCCAATGAGGAGAATGAATTTATGGTGCCCAATCATTGAAAGAAAGGAGATATTATGTGAATTCTTGTATGTCCCTGTTGGTAGACGAACTTTGATTCTAAAAAATGGTGGAAGATAGGCTTTTCTTATGAAACCAAGGATAAATTCATTTATCCCAATAAGTAGATGTGAATCCGTCTTTTTTCCTATGGAAAGACTAACATGAATTCTAAAAATGGTAGAAAGAGAAGTTTTTCTTATAAAACTAAAGCATCAATTCATTTACCCCAATGAGAAGAATGCATTTTTGTTTCTTAATCTTGAAAATAAAGGAGATTATTACGTGAATTCGTGTTTATCCCTATTGATAGATGGATTTTGATACTAAAAAATGGTGGGAAGTGAGGTTTTTCTTATGAAACTGTCATAACTTACCTCAGGGTGGATCCTCGTGGATTTATGGGTATGCATGACTGAAAATATTTTTCTAACTTAAAAATGTCTTATTAACCTAGACTTTTCTTTTGCGATGTGATGAGAATGAGAATGTATAGATTCTCGACTTGTGATACAGTGAGGGGGACCATAAGACGAGTCACTCATCTTATTGGTCTCGAATGACCATCATGAAATGGCCAATGCTTAGAGTTGCCACCGAACATTTTGGGCTGGGCATGACCAAATGCCTATTGAAACCTATGTTTTAAGTTACAAAACTCAAAACATCAATCCTATAGTCTACGTAATACAAAGATTCATCATTTGGATTCGGGAGTTGGTTGCACACGATGAGGTACAAACCTCTTTGCAATGCCTAAAATCAGTACCTTACTAGATATGTCTTGTCTAGGTTTCGATTCTTTCGATCTTAACTTGTCATTATTTCGATATAACCCCTTTTAATGCATGAATCTTATAGAAATAATCCAGGTTTTGATGAAAAATATTTAATCTCATATACGCCCCAGAAAGCTGGGGAATGTAGAGATTTTTAATAAAATGACCTCTAGATTTTACTTTGAAAATGGAATGATCCACTTTGGGCACTAGAGAGATACTCACACAGAATATTACCTTTTATTTTATTTGAAATGTTTTGAAAATATGAATGATCACAAAGAAATAATGCCAGTAAGGCAATAAAAGAAGCAACATAACATGGATCATCTAATGCAATGATAAAGAAAAGAAATGGATTATTAAAATTTATCTCACGGTTGGCATCATTATTCGAGAATAACCGAATCGATAATTTTCGAGATGTATCTGGGTTTTCTTATTAAATGAAATTTGTTTGACATAATCATGGAAATCCAAAAAGGAAAAAAAGATTAATTGTAATTAAAAGATAGGGTTGGAGTATCTCTTCAGAAGGATGGAGTTAGAGTATCCCGATGGATGACAAATCATTTTGACAAAGAAATATTTTTAAATCTTGACAATTTTGAGAAGCAAGGTTAGAGTATCCCCTCAAAAGGTCGGGGTTAGAGCATCCCTTCAAAAGGTTGAGTTTGGAGTATCCCCATGGATGACTAATAATTTGTAAAAGGAAGATTCTTTAGATCTTGACGATTTTGCAAAACGAGGTTGGAGTATCCCCTTGGAAGGTCAAGATTGGAGTTTCCCTAAAAGTGACCGTTTCACACTCTTTAGAAAGTCAAGTTGGAAAACTTAAGTCGACAAAACTTCATGATTTAGGAAATATATGAGCATTTTGATGATTTTTGGGAAGAGAAATTATTGTGAATGAGGATGGTAAAGATGTCAAATTTGTTTGTGCCTTGATATGAGCTTGTGGGAGGTCAAAGTAGGTTTTCAAGTCTAATTAAGGTGATATGGAGACATTTGAAAGTCTCGAGACAAAATTTGAGAAAACAACTCAATTTTAAACATAACCAAAAACAGGGGACAGCATCATGCTATCCCACTTCTCGAATTTATTCTAAATTGGTTTGAAGGCTTGAGTAGATGACCAAGATATGTTTAGAAAGGTAACTCGGCAAGGGTCAATCTAAAAATGTTTCAAATATCCTAAAAAGTTATTTTCTAGGGAAATAAATTTTCAAATTTGGATCAATTTCGTCGCTGGCAAAGCACACGAGGGACAAGGTGTGTCAAACTTGGAAAAAACCATTTTGGACTCATTTGGTATCAAAAGATTGCAAGTGATAACTTTTTGAAAAGGGGATTTCATGAATCTTTTATGAAAAATGTTTGAAAAATCTGGAAAAATCATTTACTAGGCCTGAACGGCCCTAACCAGAATACATGTTTGGATTCTAGAGGTTCTTGACAGTTTAGACTTGAAAAATCATAACTCTTTCATCCCAAATGATCTGGGGGTGAATAAGACATCATTTTAAAGATACTTTGACATGCTTTAAGAGAAAAATATCAGAAAATTCATGAAAAATCGTTTAGGATTTTAAGGTGATTTTTCAATTTGTAACAGTTGTGCTGCCAGCAGAGGACAAAGCAAAGCAGGGGATATCTCTCATTTTTTATGTCTATGGGTTAAAACTCGAATCTGACTTCTGAACATCTATGACTGAAAGGAAAGAGTGGCATGAGCATCACAAACTCATTTGCACAGCCCTAGAGTAGTTTGAGATGATGAAATAGCCTGATGATCATACCACTTACGATTTAGGCTCAAACAAGGCAAAAACATTTAAGGAATAATTTTTGGTTCAAAGTCAGAAGTTTTGAGCTCGTTTAAGCAAGATTCCAGATCTAGAAAATTTAATTTTTCCCAAGATTTTTCTTGCTAACTTCAAGGAAAATGCTAAGTTCATCCTAGTCCTCATTGGTTGAGGTTAACATGCTTGGCTTGGGGAGGGTTTTGAAAATTAGTTTGACAACCATCAAACATGCATTTTGATAAGGAGAAGACAACAGACACACAAGGAGATGGCACATAACATGAATGGGGATGCTAACATTGCAAATGGTCTAGACAAAGAAAGTATTATGCATTGTGATAAGAAAATGTAATGGATGCTAAAAATGACTATGATTCATGCAAGCTAATGTAAAAATGTGCTTGAAATGTATGAGGCTAATGATTCATACATGGATTAAGGATAACAAGATGCATGGATATGGCATAAAATGCATGAGCAGGAGATATCAAACTAATGAGGATGAAATGAGGCATTTTGCACATCAAATGGGCATTAAGGCATCTAAATCTTAAACTACCACAACCAAAAGCCATAATAAAGCATGACAATCCTAAGAGGGTTATGGAAACATGGGAGCTCACTAAAATGATGAAGATGCTGAAAAAACGAAAAATGAAAGCGATAAAGTCAGAAGTTATACCAACAAAACTTCCTTTTTTAGCCAAACAGTTGGAGCAGCAGAGATGGCTTGAATTTCCCTCTCTTCCTTGTTGTTAATGAGCAAGAAAAAGAGAGAAACAATGAGGTTTTGGTTTTGGTATGGTTGAGGGTGATTTTTAGAATGTGTAGAGGTTGAGAATGAGTGCTTTGGGGCTGTTTTTGGGTGGTGGTTAAAAGCTACGGGATTTGGCTTTCTTAATATGGGAATATGTTTTTTGAAGTTGAAAATGAGCTTGAATCTCTCCTCCTTTAACTGAGATAGAAGTGGTCCATTTATACCAGCATTTTGGAGCCAATTTGGAGGTGTTTTTGGCCATTTCTCAAGGGGGAAAAAGTGATGTCCGCATGTTGGCCATAGGGTGGCTATAGGGAGCAACTTGCTACCAATGTGATGGGCATAGGGTGGCTAGTTTAAATACTGAAATGATTTTCCAGCAAATAGGGTGGCTGATGGTGATATTGGTTAACAGGCTAGGGTGTAGGGTGATCATGTGATATTGATATCTTTTGATCCAATTTAGACTTCAAAAAAATGTTATGATTAATTCGAAAGTCTAAAGTTGTAATCTGATATGTGTTTTAATCTTTCCTGTTGCAAAGAAATGAGTTAAAATCGAGTTTTGGATCAATGGTGGATGAGTCAAAATGCCCGGACTGTGAAAATGGCCTACATGTACCGATACATTGCATAATGTATCGATACATTTGGTCTAAAAACCTTGATGGTATCGATACAATGAACATTGTATCAACACGATGCTCATTGCATCGATACTATGAATCATTGTATCGACAGTATGAACCACTATACTGATACATGTTGATAAGTATCGATACACTTCTTTACAGAATGCATGTTTTGGTCTTGGCATGGCCTAGTATCGATACAAGAGGTCCTATATCGATACAGAGGCTCATGTATCGATACATCTACATGTTGTATCGATGCAAATAGAGACATTTCAAATTTTTGGATCGTTTGAGCATTGTATCGATACATGAGAACCATGCATCAATACGTTCAAGTAAAATTATGAATTTTTTCATATCTTTTGTCCCTGGACACTTTGAACTACATCATTTGATGCCACGTCTTAGCATTACCTTTGATATGATCCCCATGCCTTCTTGACCTTCTTAAAATACTTTTTCGCTAGGCGACAATGTCGGCCCCTCTCACGTCCATGCTTCAGATTGCTTAAAATTAGCCCGAACAAAATAAGGTGTCTACAAAAACTAGGTCATGAATTCATTTATCCCAAAGAGTAGAATGAATTTATAGTGCCCAATCAATAAAAGAATGGAGATTATTATGTGAATTCACGTTTATCCCAATTGAAAAATGAACTTTAATTCTAAAAATGGCATAAAGAGAAGTTTTTCTTATGAAACCAAAGTGTCAATTCATTTATCCCAATGAGTAGAGTGAATTTGTGGTACCCAACCACTAAAAGAAAGATTACTATGTGAATTCGTGTTTATCCCAATTGAAAAACGAACTTAAATTCTAAAAATAGGACACAAAGAAGTTTTTCTTATTAAACAAAAGCATCAATTCATTTATCCCAATGAGTAGAATGAATTTGTGGTGCCCAATCATTAAAAGAAAAGAGATTATTATG
>JAQSVH010214270.1:0-14529 GCA_029448705.1 Adansonia digitata
GCTAATATCACATGTTAATCATATGCATTCAATGTATAAATGTGTATAAACAAGTTTATTACATTTAACAAAGAATCCATAAGAATCCGCCAAAAGATTAAACACATTTAATCTAATTCCTAACTTTTAGGAAATTTTTTTAATACGGTCACATACCTAACTTTCTGGTGATTTGTCTCAACATGGAGAAATACTTCCATTGCATATTTTAATGTTTCCTAAATTGACATTTTAAGGATTATGTCATGATAATTCATTTTACTAAACAATTTATAAAGTCCTTTTCCAAGTTTTAATTATTTACAAAATGCCTATTTTGAGAAACTACGTTGTCTGAAAACCTTCTTATTTTGTTAAGCCACTCCTAAGTTTTTGGGAATCCTAACTATTAGTTAACAATTATCTAATTAAACTAGAATTAACTCCTATATTTTAGGAATAGATTCCAAATGTTAAGGTATTTGACTCCAATTAGAAAACTAGTTCCGATAGAAGTAGGTCTCTAATAGTTACTATCCTCAATATAAGCGATCTCCTTGGTTGTGTGAATAGCCTTTGATCTTAACCTTTGGAGAATGATTATGGACTATTCTAAGTGCTGGAAACATGCATAGGTGCTGCTTATCTCTAGTAGCAAAATGGCAATAAATTGCCATTCATAGGTGCAGTTTCATAGTGAAATGACCATGACAACATTTGCCATAAATTCCAGTAATTAAATCAGTCCAAAATTGAATCTCATTTAGTCTACTTGTTGTCCTAAGATGTAGCCAATTCGTGGAATGTTTCCACAAGGATTTTTAGATGCATTAGGTACAATAAATTCTCCAAATTTGCCTAAAAATTCTAGCTTTGAGAATTTTACACATAAAGGCCAATTTAGCTTTCTTTTAGTCAAAATATATAAAAATAATTTAAAATTATTTTTTATACATAATATATTGAAAAAAGAATATAAAATATATAAAAATTAATTTTCATAGCAAAGAAAAATATAGAAAAGTCAACCTAGTAATCGCATATTAAATGGGCTAGGTGACATCGGTTTTCAATATTTTGATATGTATTTAATTTGAATTGATTTAAAAAAAATTATCGATCTAAAAAATTTAATAACAATTAAAACACTCATTTAGCATGCTTTCTAGAGTTAAAAAAATTATAAAAATTACTTTATAATGATTACATGGTCGAAACTTAGAGATCAATGTACATGACATCAAAATGTCAATTACCATGAATTACGCTATATGTACTACATGTAATTTGCAACCTATAGTTCTAATACCGCTAATGAAAATTTGTATTCCTAGTAAAGTGCAGCTTTATGCAAGAATAGCATCTAAAATTTTACTAAATGACATAATATGGCAGTAGAAACATTAAACATGAAAATAGTTGAACTTTTCAATTAAGTCCACTGTTTAATCATCTTTTATTTAATTAAGTCAAACTTAATTAGATCCTAATTTTAATCCAACAATATGATCCTATTGGTATGACTCATTAGGTTCCTAACATGTCAGCAATGAACATATTTAATCTCAATAATCACATTCATAGATCAAAAATGGGATCTAGCAACCCATCATGACCACCTAAAAGTTGAAGAGTCAATTTGACCTCATCAAACTTTTTAGTAACTAGCCTATCAATGTAATATGATCCTTTCACCGTATATTCGGAATAAGCATAAGCATGGTGTAGTGTTTACTCATGCTTCAATCCATGTTCGAACTCCCAATTCAAGGCTAATGATCATGAATCTACAAGGAACTATTCCTCATAATTCTTTATGCTCTGGCAAGAGACTTTAATCTGATTAACCATAGTCAACATCATTCAAGATATGTCTTTAGTGTCACTTGGAGTGATGAATCCTTTCTGGACCACTCATCTATCTACCATATGGATCATGCCACACCCAACGTACCCTTCTTTGGTATCCATTCATTATGGACTCATTCGCAGTAAATCTTAGTATGACACTCCTTAGATGAGGTGACCTAATATCATAAGTTTGAGGACTAATTTATGCGACTAGCACATGAAAACATATTCCACAAACACTTCAATGACTAATACAAAATAGAGTTTTCATATGGGCCATTTTAAGTGAACTTGCTTTCGCAAAACAATAACCTATATTCTATCCCTAAGTATCCTATATACTTTAACTTCTATAAGATATAAGAGTTGCATGCATCTAATACAATGAGGCTTAGCATGTACTAGTCTTTGTGCATTATCAATAATCGGTCTTGATAATACGATGACTAGGAAAATTTTTAGAAACACAACTTTAATGTATAAGGATTACATCATTATAACTCATTACTATCTTTACCAGGTCATTATGTTTCAAGGGCTTTATCCAATTAGTGCTCGCAAGATAGTCAATCATGCCACTAACATGAATGAAAACCTTTATCACTATAAAATAGTAACATGTATATTGTTAATTGATTGGTATGCCATTTGCAATCTAATTGGTTTAAAGGCAAACACTAATAAATAGGTATCCATTTAGCCTAAAAAAGTTGATGGTGACTTTTGTTTCCTAGCCATCACGTAATACTTTTATGGGAAGCTCAGATGAGTAATTCATTTGAACAACTAAGGACCTATGACAAATTAAAAGTTTTCCTACTCTGATATATTGTGATTCATTCCTAGATAAGTTATGATAGATTTAGAGCAAAAAATTCTATGAAAAAGAAAATTTTAGAAAAATAAGTTGACTCCAAAAATAATTCTAAATAGGTATCAATTCGAAATTATTTCAAAAATTAGACAATTTTCAAAAGATACTATAAGACATGATAGAAAGAATAAATTGAATAAAAAACTTTGGAAACAATGCTTGAATCCATTTTTTTAATTATATTGAGAGCCTTGAAGTGAGCTTTTAGGACATTAATACTTGATATTCCTATGTCTATTAAAGCCTAAAACAATACCAAGAAAATCAATTCTAAGGAATCGAATGCTTCAAAATCACTAAACTAAAAAAACAAAAAAACGTTTGACATTCAAGGCTTCCCAAATTTATTTCAAGCCATTTTGGACATAAAAAGTTGCAAATTAAAATTCCTAGGAAAGCCAACTGAATATACTTCCTAGTAAAAATAGTGAAAAACAACCAAAAATCATTTTGGGATTTAAAACATCTTTTGAATCTGACATTATTGCATCGCATTGAATGTCTGAACGGTAAAAAACTGCAAAAACTATTCTCGATTAGTCTGAGATCGCCTATAGACATACCATATATGGTTGGAAAGCTTATTTAACCTATTTAATCAAAAAAATGAGAAAAGTAAAAAAATGGTTATCCCACTAAAATTAGCTCACTTTAACACATATTCGCTTAAATAGAGCATCTAGAAAGCTCATGTTGTGAAATTTTTCTCGACTCATACTATCATGAAATGGAGCTGTTAAAAGCTTATTTTGAAACTTATTTAATGGGAATTCCAGTAAAAACTAGAAAAAGTAAAAAAATCGTGCTCATAGATAACCATTTTTTGTTAAATCTACTATACTAGAAAACTACAATGATTTAAAGAAAGTCGCTTTAGTTTGAACATTTGCACCATTTATCTTGGACCAGATTTTAGACATTCGAATGTTCCAGAGCTGAGCATTAGACATTCCTTATATGACACACTAATGGTCAAACAAAAATAATAGCAAGATGCCACAGACATGCGATTATCTCTACTTTTCTCACTATCTTTCTTAGCTAATGTAAACAAATGTGAGACATACTAATGCCTCTTATTTCATGCTATCACAACAACCAAATTATACTTAAGCAAACACATTAAACGTAAACATGCTGTATTTAAAGGCTCTGAACAAGACTCCATAAGTTTAAGCTTCAAAATCTATCTGAACAAACTTGAAAACATTTTTAACTTAAAATTAACTTTGAATCATGCTTATTTTTGAATATCTCTTAGTATTTCTTAAACAAATTTATTTAAAACTAATCCTTAACTTACTTATATATTAGATAAGCTAAAATTTATGCTTAGAGGAACTTTTTTTATTATTGAAAACAATGTTTTAACACTAACACAAACATCTTAACAAATATATACTAAACTAATCAACACACAACATAAGCAAAATTGGGAAACAAGATTAAGCATTAACAATTCACTTTGGGGGAGCCTATCAAGCCAAATATTGCTTATCCATTACTCATTTAAACATAATTTATTATTATTCTTAATCAAAATACATGTAATCAAGCTTGAATCATCTTATATGAATGATTATCATACAAAATCATGAATTCATCCTTTAAAACTTAGATCTAACATTTAATCACGATATACATTAAATTGATATCAAATTTTAGCTCATTTAAGCTAGATCTAACTTTTATTCATCAAAATTTCATCATTTAATGTAGATACCCCATTTTCTTTGGGCTAACATCCATCAAAGGTTAGCATTCGATGCACTATCAAAGTCATTCAAATAAGAATGAATTAGTTCCTTGCTATTCGTGGCTAAGGTAAGTTGTTTGTAGAGTTAAGGTGCTAAAAATCTACGTTTTTACGTGCATTTGTTGACAAATAGCTTATATGTATTAATACGGGGCTTTCACATCATCAAAATTCAAAATTTCATTGTTTATATCAATATAAAAGAGCCATGTATCGATACATAAGTTAATGTATTGATGCATGAGCCAATTATATCAATATATGCTTCTGTCATAACTAAAATCATGACTTTTGGCCAAAATGTATCGATCCGTCCTGCTATGTATTGATACAGAACTCATTGTATCAAAACACTCTAGGTTGTTTGCCCAAATAAATTGATACAACATCTATAGTATTGATACATTTGGCATTTTTAGCCTAGTTCAAAACATTTTTCACCCTTTATTCCATTAGATTAAAACTTGAATTTAGGCACAATTTTGGCTTAAAAAATAATCTAATATCAAATATAGCCCTATCCATATTATGTGGAATTTACTTTTAGGCCTTAAGCATTAGATTGGCACATTTTGGAAAGGTCTATTATGGTTGGCATGAGGACATTTCTTGTTAAAATCTGATTGAATAAAGGGCAAGTTTGAGATTACTCATTTGATCAACTTATGCATGACTTTTTTTAGCTATAAGAATTGAGATTAACCAATCAAATGTTGCAAACTCACCTCTTAGTACCATAACTCATCAAATAGTGCATAACATATGCCTAAATGCCTCATTGCTAAGTCATATTTGATGGTTGAGATGTTACGCTATATAATGTGATATTCTTACTTAGCCAAGGATATACATTACTTTATTACATCAAACTCCAATACACCTTCACAATAGCCAAAAGACTATTCCCACATCTCTACCTTTACCCTTCCAAAAACCCTTCTAAAATCTTTATTCCCTTCATTTTAACCCTCCAATCTCCCTCTATTTATAGCGTAACCAAAAGCTTTTTCTTTTTATTCCTTTCATGCTAATCCATGCTAAAGAAAAGGAAAAAGTAAGCTCAAAATTTTTTGGTTAGCTTTTTAAAGGCAAAAATAGGAGTTAAAATTCTTAGGTATATCGCTTATCCCTTTTCCATTTATTTTTTGTTTCTCACCATTTCCATCATTTTCAATAAGCCATATCCATGTGACCATGACCTTGTTAGGACTCTTATGCATTATTATGGCCTTGGTTGTGGTAGTTTTGGAACCTTGGTGATTTTTTTATGCCTTAATGTTATTTAGATGACCAAAAATGTCATATTTCATTTTGACATCAAAATATCCCCTGTCTTGCATTTTTTTCTATTTTTTTCATGTTTAATCTATGCTAAAATGTTTATCCTAACATACTTTGAGTATGACCATGACCATGCATTTTGATGCATTTCTACTATATTTTAGTTGATAAGATGTTAAGTTATGTTGCTGTTTTGGATGTTCATTCATCAATAATGTGTTTACTATGTTTAGTTTATCACATGTTTGTTAAAAATGTCTCTATGATTGCTTGCAAAACCTTTTTTCAAAAAACCCCTAACTTAAGTCCTTATTGACTCCAATAAATGAAATTTAACATGGATTTATTGTTTTCAATCCATTAGTCTTCAATCTCGGGGATAAATCAAGCTAAATGTTTGGATTCAAGGCCTAATGAGGCTAAGTAAATTATGTTTTCAGCAAAAAAAGTTTTTGGTTTTACTACTTTTTTTATTTAATGCCTTGCTTTGAGCCTCAAATTATAATTCAATGGCATGGGTAAGAGGTCAGCCACATGCCTAACTCTCTAAACTTTAGATGGACTTATGATTCCACTATCACGACCCTTATTGTTGGACATTCATATGTTTGACCCTCTTTTACACGTGATTTAAAATCCTCAAACCTAAGAAACCTTGTTTCAATACTAGCACATTGAAACAACACTGTGCCTTGACTTGGAAAACATTTTTTAAACTATAATTTTTTTGGAATTTTTTTATATTTTTTCCTTCAAGGGCATTAAATTGTATTTTCGATGATATCTCATTTTCCCTCAAACATTCTCAGATGAATGAGTTATCATGTTACAATCCTTTATTTTCTAGAACCTCTAAAATCTACGATTAGTATTCTCTTTGGCTAATTTTGGCCCATCATTTATGGGTTTTTAAAATATTTTTTTGAAAGTTTCATGAAATCCCCTTTCTAAAAAGGTATCGTTTGTGATCTACTAATTATGAATTAGTTTAAGATGATTTTTTAAAAGTGCATTGCAACCTTTCCCCTACTTGTGCTTTGGTGTTGAATTAGGCCTAATTTCAAAAATTAATTCCTTCTACAAAGAGATTTTCTAGGATTTTTGAAATACTTTAACATTAATCCTTGCCAAGCTACCTGTCCAATGGTATCTCGTTTACCTTTAAAGCCTCGGATAAGCCCAAAATAAAATTGAAAAGGTGAATAACATGATATTATCCTATATTTTCAACTTTCATTGCATTTAATTGAGTTTCCCCAAATAAGCTTTTTAAGCATTTAGATCACTAGATTAATAACTTGGAACTTCACTTTAAATAAGCTATCTAAGTTGGCGAATGGTTTTGATGTCTATGAAAGATGATTTTAAGTGTAGAGATGATAAGAATAAGAGGTTTCGAAAGGGTTTTTAGAAAGGTGCAAGAAGAGTTACGAGAATAAAACTTTTTAGGAGAGCTCAAAGGTTTTTGGTCATTGATGTAAATGCTGCATCACCTTCTCAGCTAGGTAAGAAAGTTAGATTATATAAGGATAGATTCCAACCACTAAAATGAGTTAGCCAATAAGGCATATAAGACTTTTTAGCATGCATAACATGATGACTCATTGTACTGATGTGAAACCTTTTAGTATTTTATTGGTTAATCTTGATTCTTACATGCAAAGGAAACCATGCATTAGTTGATAAAATAAGTAATCTCAATTTTGTCATTCATTAAATCAGATTTCTAATGAAATGCACCCATGCCAAGCTTAATAGGCATTTCCAAAATGTATCAATCCAATGTCTAAAGCCTAAAAATGAAATCAACATGATTTGTATGAAGTTACATATGATTTTGGATGATTTTTGAAGCTAATGTCATGGCAATATTCATGTTTAGATGTTATAGAGAAGACAAGTATGAAAAAGGCATGACATAGGTAAAGTTTTGCCTTATGGTATCGATACAAGAAACATTGTATCGATATGAAAACTGTCGAGTATTGGCTACAAACAGCCTTGTATCGATAGATATTGCATTTTTAACTTTTGGTATCGATACTAAGCATAACATTTTTTTGGTATGATAATAAACCTTTTGTATCGATACAATGGTCAAAATTTTCCTTATTATCAATATTCCATACCCGGTATCAAACATCTTGCCTAAAATTCATAATTCTGGCTATGACATAACTCTGCATCATTATAAACACCAATACCACTCTCTAAGTATCAATACAATGGCCTTTGGTATCGATACAAATAGTAAGATTTAGGAACTTAAATGGCATGGAGCCTTATATCAATGCCTCAAGCCCATGCATTGAGACATAAAAAAGGTGGATTTTCTTACCTTTAACTCTTTGAACCATTTTATCTCAGTCAAGAATGGTGGAAAAAAGACCCATGCTTTTCTCAATGACCTTGATGGTGCCATGATGATGACTTTTCATACTTCCAATGTTGGCCTAAACAAAATAGGGTGTCTATGAGAACAAAGGAATAAGGAAAAGACCTATAGACATAATCTTTTTGGGACCAGAGAAGCCCCTCTACTAGAAACCTATTTTAGAATGGCAGACAAGCTAACTAAATATAAGAGTGCCAATTCTTTTGGTCTTCTACTTCGCTAATTATGCTAGTCTTAAAAATACTAACTTCGTTAATTTTCCACTTAAACAACTAAAGTAGATTTAATAAGAAAACTAAAAATGCCAATTCTACCAATCTTTCATTTAACCAACTAGAGCAGACTTAACTAGAAAACCAAAAAGGTCAATTGTAACAGTGTTCCACTTAACCAACTGGAACAAATTTAACTGAAAAACTAAAAGTGCTAACTTTTTTTATCTTCTATTTAACAAAATTAAGTGGACTTTCTCTTTTTTTGTAAGCTTAACCTTCTTACAAGGTGTTAACATTGCTTGTTTTCTACTATAACACCTTATTTTGTCTGAGCTTTTAATTGACTTTTTTTTAATTTTAGGGGTAAATGGAATTTTCTAGGTTTGGATCCTCTCAGATGAGTTATAAATGATAGAAAGGTCATGTTGAGGTTTTAGTTTGGTTCTATAAGCTTAGTTTAATATAATAAGGCATCTAGGTTTGCTTATCTAATTTAATGGGTAGGTGTCGAATTTGAAAAATTGGGACCTAAGTCTAAAAAATTTTAAAATGTCCAAAGTTAATAGGTAGGAGTCTCTTAAGGTGATGGGAATATTTATTGATGACATTTGTATGAAAAAGAGATTTATTTTAGGGTTTACAATCAAAAGTCAACAAAGTGGTAAAGGTTAACCATAAAAAGTAAAACTTTTAGCGTAGAGTTAAATTTTGAAATTGAAAAAGTTCTACAACTCGGATTTTAAAATTGATTACAATGGAATGAGTCAAGAATGTGCAATCAAGATGGGATCATGAAAGGACCTTAGGAATTAAGGTGTTAAGAGTTCTCGAGGGTTTAATCCAAGAGGTTTGGGATAGAAAATTTAAAATTTTCTAGGAAAAAGTCATTAAGACGTATTCTTACTACAAGGTGGAACTTTTAGTTGTTTTTTTATATTGATGCATTATGATTAATTGAATGTTAAGGGCATAAGAATAATATGCCATAGTTGAATTTCAACATGTGCTTAATGTGTGAAATGCTTATCCATTCATTAAAGGCATATGTGTCATTTCTCCCTAATATTGTTAAAAAGTTAGTGATTAAGCTAATTTTCCCTTAGAGTGATTCAAACTTAAATCACCAACCTTGGACCTATAAATATGGATGGATATTCACATTTTTAACAACTTTAAACACTTATAAGATTTTTACTATTCTAGAATATTCATTTTTTCTCAGTTTCTTAGAGGAAAAAAGCTTGGAGCAAGTAATATTCCTAACTTTCCTCATAATTTCAATTATTTTCATGTTTTGATGTTTGAAACATGTTAATTTGAGCTTGAAGGCCATTTAACTATGATGTTCATGATGTCATTGTTGTTCTAGTGCTATGTTTTTCCTTGATTTCATGATTTTTCTTGATTTAAGCTTAGGAATACTTGAATTTTTGTTGATCTAAGTATGTTTACGAGATTGAATAGTGAAATTTAATTGAAATGCAAGATTAAAATTCAAGACCCACGTTTGATTATGATGAAATGTTAAGATTACGTTTCAGCTACTTTATTCAAACTAGAGCTAGGTGATTTTTCTTGATATGAGATAGGATGTAGTACCCTTGAGTTGAAATTATAGTGTTTAATTGATGAAATCTTGAATGCCTAAGCTTAGAAAGCGCTCAAACATAGAGAAAAGAGAGATCTCAAGCTCGATCAGCTTAGGTTTACTGGATCTTATGTTTAAGTGATGAAACCTTAGTTTATCTTAAAGTTATAAACTAATTTAAGTTAAAATAAACTAGAATCTAGGTCAATGAAGCTTAAATATTATGTCTAATGATGAAATCCAAACTTATTAAACTTGATAAGTTGTTCAAACAAGAAGAAAGAGAGGAAAATGCATTCGGATGCTTAGGATTTATGTGATCTAGCCTCAGTCATGGTGCTTTGATGATGAAATGTTGAAATCTTAATAAATTTACCTAAATTGAGCTTAGGTAAAGTGAATTCTAAGTTTAATTGAATTAAATCATGTGCTCAAATGATGAAATGTGAGCCTGAATAATTGAAAACATGTTTTGAGAGATTGAGCATGTTGTTGAAATGAAATCTAAGCATTCTCTTGTGATTGATAGTTAAAAGATAAGAATTTGATGAGAATTGAGGATTAGATGCGCATGTTGTAGCTTAATTAGGTTTAGCTAAAGCTAATTCACGTTGAGAATAGGTTTATAGTTAATTAGTTCCTAGAACTATAGGTTAGTAGAGTACATGTTGGATGAAATACATGTTAAAGTGTTTAAAATATGTTAAAACATATTTTTATCTAAAAAGAACCCCTAAGAACAAGTCTTAGCTCTTTTAATCAATGGGAGACTCAAGTTTTGGTTTTGT
Organism: Adansonia digitata; assembly: GCA_029448705.1. Lineage (NCBI taxonomy): Eukaryota > Viridiplantae > Streptophyta > Magnoliopsida > Malvales > Malvaceae > Adansonia > Adansonia digitata. Next base: position 10,728 of record JAQSVH010214270.1, read on the forward strand.
TTAATAAGTGTTTTCATGAATAACTTGGTACATTTAATAAAAAGTCTTTATTAAAAGTTGATATGGAGCTAATAAAATTTTTTTTGAAGTGTTTTATGGCATTTTGTTGAGTCTAAGCTTAGTAAGCCTTGATATGGGTCCTTAAATGATGTTTAGGTGAGTAAAAAATATGGTGTTTAGTGTAATATAGTTCTTAATTACAGCACACAAGTGAGTGGTATTGGTGTGCCTCCAATTTGTTAAAAATAAATAATAATAAGTAAAACTAATAAAATCGGAGACATTCATGTGACTTTGAAGCAAATCTCTAATGTTAAAAAGCATGGTTCTAGGTTTAGTCGCATTAGATTTATTGTTATTTCCTTAGATAAGACATTCATAGAGTCTATTTGGTCTCGTTATTGGACTTTTGAATGGCTAGAAACATGTTATAGAAAATTGACATAACGCTTTGTGATCGCAAGTTGTGTCAAAATTAGTGTTGCAGTCTAGCGTAGCAGTCTTGTAAAAAAAATATTTTCAAATAGTTCTTTTAGGAATTTCTTTTAGTATTTTTTTTATAATCCTTATTGATTGCACTACGTGATGGAGTTTTAAAATATTTGATTTCATGATCAGATGAATATAGAAAAATCTCAAAACATGAGCTATTCGTATAGCTTTATTTTCATGCCTGATTAGTAATATGAACTATTTTTAGTAAGGATAATCAATTTTTTTTGTATTTTTCTCTATTTTTAGATTAAAATTAAGTGAATAAGATTCTCGAGCATGTAAGGCTTATCTATTCAATATTTCGAATGAATCAAGAAGAAAATCATGAGGGCATGTTGATTGGTGATGCAATAATGTCCAATTAAAAAGTTCATGTAACAGCTAAAATGATTTTTTTGGCATTTTTTTGAATTTTTTAGTTGAAGCACAGTGAGTTAGCATTCATAAGAATATGATTTTGTGATTTTATGCGATAAGAATAATTTGGAATAAATTCCAAAAGCTTAAATGGTCAAATCTGTCCCTTACCATCATGTCTTCCTGATTTTAGAGTCTACTATTCATGTCATTTAGATACCTCAAAACTAATTTTAAGAGCTATGTTTAATATGTCAATAGGTCTAGGAGTGTCCCATAGAAAGTCCCTAGCGGCTCATATTAATGCTTCCAAGTTGAATTAAATAAAAGTTACATTTAATCTTGTTTTCAAAGTTATGATTTCTTCAATATAGTCTGTATTAGTTTGTGATTTCTTAAATGGAGTCAAATTTGATAAATGATATCGAAAATAAAGTCAAATTAATGAATATTTTTTGAGTTAAATGCTTTTGTGGAATTTTTTTATAAAAGCTTTTAGGTCCAAATCAATTATAAATTTGAGCTACTCCCAGACCAAAAATCGATTGCTCTCATGGGTGCCTAGTACTAGTCCTAAGACACATGCTTCTATTTTTGGTGATTTTTGTTTGATTTTGATAAATAAACGAGGGATGGTGATTGAATATATGTGACTAAAATCGAGGAAAGCAAATATTGATATATATGATTAGTTGGCACTTATTATTAGGCATCATTAAAGGGATCAAATCTTTATTTATTGTCTCTTGAGCCCATCTTATAGATTTTTGGTATATGCAAATTGTAAAATCATTGCTTTAAAGTTTCATGACTCTTTAGTGAAAGGTTTTAATAGGTGACCGATCAAACCTATCTAAAATAGATCACTGGTGATTTCTTAACCTAGTTACTCTCGTATTTTAGTATGAAAGGTTCAAATGAGCCATTCATCTAATCGACTGAGGCCTCATGATGACTTGAAATGTTGCTCTAATATGTTGACATTTGTATCTTGATATATTAGAATAGCTACCTAACCAACTAAATTAGACATTTTCTCTTTTAATAGGCTTAACCTGCCCAATAGGTGTTAACCTTGCTCATCTTTTACCTAGCCAACTAAATTGGGCTTTTTATATTAATAGGGCTTAAGCTCTCTAAAAGGTGCCAACATTGCTAGTTTTCTATCTAACAAGCTAAATTGGACTTTTTATTCAAAAAAATAATATTCTCTTAAATCAGAATCCATTAAGGAAAACTGTGCTCTGACAAATGCCTTTCTAAACAAACTTGTTCAACAAAGCCTGTAATGCATCATAAATGAATATGTATGTATAATCCTATTTCATATTAATATCTCATCCAAATGTCCCTTATAATTCATTGAACTTGTTTGAAACACTTCTCTTGTGCTATTCGCAAATCATCTATGAACCAAAATTGACACTTACCACAATTTTAAAAGGATTATCATTACCACTTAGTGGCAATCCTAAGGCTTGACCTATTTACCCAAAAAAATCAAATTTGACTTAAAATGAAAACCTTTATTGATAATCTTAACAAAACCAAAATCTAAAAGTAACATGATACTAACAATCAAACTATACTAATAAGCAAATGACTTGGCAAACCTTCATGTAAACAAGATTCAAAGAAATTCCCTCAAGAACAATTTTTAAAATTTTTTATAGATATCCTCAAGAAAGGCTTTTGAAATCTTCAAAAAACATCCCTAAGATAGGCTTTGGAAAACTTTTAATAATATCCTCAAGAAAGGCTTTTAAAAATCCTTGAAAAACATCTTTAAAAGAGGCTTTTGAAGACTTTGAACACATGTCCTCAAAAGATAATTTTAAAAACTCTAAAAATAAAACCTCAAGTGAAGCTTTGAACATCTAAAAGATATCTTTAGAGAAGGCTTTAAAAATCTCTAAAATGTATTATCGAGAGAGGCTTTTGGAATATATAAAAACATCCTCAATGAGGGCTTTTAAACTCCTCTAATACATTTCCTAAGAGAGACTTTGGATAATCTTTGAAAATACCCTCAAGAATGCTCCTAAAATCTCTAAAAACATCTTCAAGACAAGCTTTTTACATCTTTGAAAAAATATCCTCAAGAGCTAATTTTAAAATCTATGAAAACTCTCCTCAAGAAAGTTTTTGAAAACTTAAAAAAATGTCCTCAATAGAGGCTTTAGTAATCTCTAAAGGTTGTTCTTAAAATAAGCTTTTGAAGACATTAAAATCCTCAAGAGAGGCCATAAAAATCTTTGAAAATATTCTCAAGAAAGGCTTTTAAATGTTATGAAAACATCTTTGAGGGAAGCTCTTAAACTCTTTGAAAGGTATCTTTAAGAAAAGCTTTAAGGTTATCTTAAAAAAATTTGTCTCCCTCACAATTCAAAATCTCCCTTGAATATGTAATCTAATGCACTCTAAAAATGTTATGCAATGCCACAAACCATGTCATGTAATGTTGTGTATTATATATGACAAATGTCATGCAATGCCAATACCTTAATCCAATTCTCATCATATTCTTTTAATCAAGCTTGTGATCTCTTTGCTTCCTACCATTTTTCATTTATGGCTCTAAAACATGTGAGACTCCCCATCAATTTCAAGAATTTTCTCTCTTAATCTTAAAATCTGAGCAATCTGTATTCATCTTACTCCTTTTCTTACCCTAGCGCATTAGCACTCTTAAATGGGAAATTATCAATTCCTTTTCAAGATGTGTTGAGCTTTTTTTGCTTTAGGAGAGATTATTTCATCTTATATCATGTGCCATATCTCGATGGTTTCCCTTTTATTATCAAAAATCCATGCCCCAGCTTTTCACTTTTTGTCGTCTCACTTAACAAACTTGATTCTTACAAGCTTTTGCCTTACATTCAATAAAGCCTTTACCGTTATTCATGACATCATTTTTTTCAAAATAATCACATATTGAAGAATGTATTTT
>JAQSVH010214302.1:1784-14529 GCA_029448705.1 Adansonia digitata
GGGCAATTTGGCTAAGTTATAACAAAGTTTGAGAATTTAATCTTGATTTGATGGGGATTAAGCAAGAAGACATAACTTAGTATGCCTTAGTCCAAGAGTACGTCTCCGTCACGTAGATTTAATAAGATTAAATACGACATAAAAGATAATATAAATATTATATAAATATATAAAAATTTTAAAATTTTTATAATATAAATTATTATATTAAAATTTATCTAATATAAAATAATTTAAATATAATTATAATATTAATAAATATATAAATATAATATAAATACACGAATTATCTTATTCATTTATGCAATTAATATTTTATTTAAAACGTTGTAGGAAAGTTACGAGAACAGATGGTATTGTCTTATTATGCCTTTTGTGTGATGTTTTATCTTCATCAAAATCTCTAAAATTCAAAATTTTTCAGTTTCTGATACTTTAAAAACGTTTCGAATCTATTATTTTATTGGATATCTTCATTAAAATTTAATTAAAATTTGACACCTATAAATTATGTGTAAGTTCCGCTTATACGTCCACACGGCAAGTAAGATGACGACGGCGGATCTTAAATAGGGCACAGTATGGCCACGCTCTGACCAAAAATTTGTTTTAACTTCATTTGTGTGTATGTGTGTATATAATTCATCATAAAACGGTGGTAGATTATATAAAAGGTTTTTCAACTTCATATATATATATATATATCATGAAAATTTTGAAAGTTTATGACATTTGAATTTGGCTTATTGCCCACTATTCTCATTAAAAGAATATAAATAAAATATTATCTTTAAATGGGCCATCACTTATATTTTTCATTACAATTTATATATTACTTTTTTGGATATGAATGTATTAAATTATTTATTTTTTTTAAAATGTATATGATGCAATAAATGAAATATACTTTTGGTATTCTAAAATTTTAAATAAAGATCCACCATTGCAAAATGAGTTCCTTTGTTTTTTTTTTTTTAATTAAATTTTGTTTCATATGAGCATCTAAATGACATACAATTAATTAAATTTTTTAACGAAAATGACGGACTAGATGGGTTTGAAATATTTTTAAAAAATGGTGAATAAAAAATTGAATTTTTTTAATAATAAAAATTCAATTTTAAAAATTATAAATAAAAATGAAATAATACATAAAGATTATGTATATCCAATGTATTGTATTCGGAAAGACGGAAAGTAACGAGAGCCAGACAATGTAGCTTTGATGACCTTTGTTCATATTTGGGTAGTTTTGCCCCAAAAAAAAAAAAAGTTCTCCAAAGACGACAACTAATCAAAATAATAATAATAATAATAATAATAATTTTATATGCTTTTATAATTTTATATATTATTAATATTTTAATAAATTAACCACTGAATTAGTAATATAATTCTACTCTTTATACATGTAAAATTTTTATTTAATTGAAGCAGAGCTAACAATTATTTTAGAATTTTGAATCGATAACCAAAAATTTTTAAAAATTTTATACTAATGACCACTCAAAAATTTTCTAATTAATTGATTAAACGAAATAAATTCAATTTTGATCGATTTATTCGATTAAAACAAAACTATGCACATTGCTAAGAATGAAGATAAAATGAAACTTTAACTAATTTAGTTGAATCATTCAATATCTTTAAAAGATAGCAACTGACAAATCTAAAGTTTAAATCTTAATATCATAATCTTTCTCTTGTTCTCAAGCTATGACCTCCTTTATAAAAATAAAATAAAATAAAAGTTGTATCTATTTGTTTTAACCTATGAAGTTTTAAAATTGGCGCTTCTTATATTTATATTTATATATATATATAGAGAGAGAGAGAGAGAGCCCAAGAGCTTTGATTTTGCCCCTAAGGCATCTGCATGCAAGGCACCTGATGACTAGATAAAGTATTTGCTTAAGACCGAGGTAGCTAGATCATTATATGTGTGAGTGTGTATGTCTATATATGTTTCAACACTGTCAAATTTGCTTTAAATGCTTTTGCAGATCATTCATTTGAGAGGGATCTTGACTAATTTAATCCCTTCATTTAGTTATGGAAATTATCTGTATCATTGGGTCTCTATAATTGATCATGGCCTCTATAGCTTCACCATATATATATATATAGAATGAAACTGGAGGGTTTAAATCTATCGATACCTTTATAATTCATCCCTATATTTGGTATTTATCAATGTTTTGCGCTCGGAAGTGTATATATCAATGCTTTCACTCAAATGGAAATTATATACGTTGGGCTAACCTTCACTTTATCTTTAAATAATTAGTCTATCAATATAATTTGGTCATTTCATCACAATAATCAGAAGGGATCATGAATAAGGTTTAGTGCTTACTCAGGTCCATTCTTATTAGTCATTGAAGCTTACAGGTAATCTCTTGAATTTAGAGAAAAAATTCTCCTAAATTCGTTTAGCCTAAAGACTTTGCCAAGTTAAATTAAGTTAAGAGCAAATAAGATATGACTCCAACATCGTTGTATATATATTGGACTCATGTTCACCGCCTCAGATTGTACCATTATATGCAGAATACTTGTAGACTCACAACTGCCCAATTATCGCAAATAGGATACACATCTAATTTATGCATGTCAACCTCACAAGCACCCAACAACAGGGTATATCTAAGTAAATAACCTACACTCATAGATTGAAAGTAGGATCTAATAACCCTTCATGACCACTCAAATATTTTAGAGCTAATGTTACCTTTTTAAAACCTTTCAGTGACTACATATCATTATAATTCAATCCTTTTACCAAAACATCCTAGAAGGATCATGAACATGGTTCATAGTCTACTCATCCATTCTTATTACTCATTGTAGCTTATGGTTAACCTTGTGATTTTGGAAAAACAATTTCTCCTAAAATTATCATGCTTAAGCCAAAGACATTTTCTAGTTAAATTGAGCCAAGAGCAAATGAAATATGTGTCCAACGTCACTTCGAGTGGTGAATGTTAGGAATGCCTAACTTTGGAAGACATTTTTTATATTTTTTATAAGTTTGAATTGAGTAATTATATTTATATATTCGAGGTTGTTCATTATATCATAGCTATTCCATCCTGATTCTATTTACAAGTTAAAGTAAATATAATCAAATATGGCTTATTGACTGCTTGTGTTTAAATTATTAGGATGTTGCATATAATGGACTTTATATACAGAAAGGCAACATTCTAAAGTAAGTAGTCTAAATTGATAGCCCATAGCTTATGGAGTTAATGTGAACAATTAACTCATATGAAAATTATAATGTCGTCTAAGTCTCATTGGGAAGATGGCTTGTCTTGGCTGTTAGGAGCTATTAGTATATGCCTTAGAACCAATCAACTTAGATGAGGCATATAATAGTTAATAATGCAATCCAATCACTTATTTTAGTGATACAAGGTTTTCCTTCGTGTTAGTAGTATGATTGACAATCATGAACTACTAATTAGATGAAGCCCATGGAGCGCATTTGGCCTTGCAAAAGAATTGTAATGAGTTACAATTATGGGATCCTTATGCATCAAATATGTGTTCCTAAAACATTTCCTAGTCATTTTATTATCAAGATGAGGCATTAGCAATGCTCAAGGACTAGTACATGTTATGTCTTCTTAATTATGAAGCAAGCAACCGATCTTATGGGTTGAAGTATATGGGATACTTGGGATAGCATATAGGTGCTTGTTTTGTGGAAACAAGTTAATTGAATATAGCCTATTTGAGAACTTCATTTGGTATTGTCATTCAAGTGTCAACGAAAATGTTCTCATATGTCAGTCGTATAGCTAGTCCTTTAACTTGTGATACAAAAACATCTTGTGTAAGGAGTTTTATGCTTTGATTCCATCATGAATGGGTCCAAAATAGATGGATGCCTATAGAAGGTGGTTTTAGGTATGGCAAGAACCATACAAAGGTGGATGAGCGATCCGAAGAGGATTCAACATTCCAAGTGACATTAAAGATATATCTTATTTACTCTTGGCTTTGATTAACTTGATAAAGTTATTGGCTGACGCATGATGAATTCAGGAGAAATTGTTTCTCTAAATTCATGAGGTTAACCATAAGATACAAAAGCTAATATAGATTGATACATGAGTGGACACTGCACCATGCTAATGGTCTTTTCAAGATATTTGGTGAAAAGATCGAATTACACAAAAAGGCTGGTTACTGAAAGGTTTCTCTGAGGTCATAGCAACTCTTCAACATTTGGGTAGTCATTGTCATAATATGCCAAATGCTAATTCGATCGCTAGATACAAAAGGTGGGAGTAGCCACTAATCCTTTTTAAAGTGTTAGGTCACCTATATGAATCTATTCCTTTTAAGGTTATCTTAAGCTTGGCTAAGGCACCCTAAAAAGAATAAGTTTTGGTCTAGATTAAGAACTAGATTCAAGAGTTTTGATTATGTGTGGTAAAAGATCAGCATAATACTTGTCATAAAGATAGTAACTAGTTAACCAAATGTTATACTAAAGGTCTTATGATTTAAATGGTCTTGATTTCTTAATCTACTATTTAAGTATTGGAAATATTTTTTAAGGATTTCTCTATCATACTAGTGGAATTCCAAGAAAATTTTCCTTACCTCAAGAATATTTAAGAAAATCCATTTGCTTCCATAATTAGCTTCATCATCCGATTCATTTTAATATTTTATGTAAAAGTAAAGAGGATTTAAATATTATCTTAAACGTCTAATTTATTCATCTATTTTTCATCAAAATTTAAATACTAAAAATATTTTTCATGAAATTCTCCATCATACTGGTGGAATTCCGAGAAATATCTTCTTACTTTAAAAGGCATTCAGAGGAATCCATTTGCTCCCTTGAAAATACTGCATTGCCAAATTTATTTTACTATTTTATGTAGAGAAGTAAAAGGTTTAAATCTTTATTCCTATTGAATTAGTCTTTTATTATTGAGTTATTAAAAAATTATTAAGATATTTAATATTAAAAATTATAGACTAAACTTTCTACCATGTTGGTGGAATTTAGGCAAAATCTTCTCACTTAAGAAATTCTTAGAAGTCAAACATTTGCAACTTCTTCGAGTTCCATTCATCGGATAGTCCTCAATTAATTTTTATTAAAATAAATATTATAATACGAATTCTATTGAAATCTATTATTGTAAATTAAAAGAATATATGAAATTCAATTCTAACAACTAATCGAGAAAAATTAAATAAATAAATATAAACTCAATAAAGAATTAATTAAAAAATAAATAATTGACAAATAAGTTTACTTTAAAAAAATAATCATTTAAAAAAAGATATAAAATCAAAAAAAAATTGAGATTCATGCAACAAAACGTAGATAGAGATGATAAAGTAATAACATTGTACAAAAATATAAGACACCAAACAACTTCTAGAACAGAAGGAAATATACATATAGTCGAGACCCACATGGACCTGTCCTTCAAGTTTAAGAATTAAAGGTTCTGTTGCACTGGTCGTTTGCAATTTGCCTTATTTGAAGTTGTTTCTCTTTATATGACAAAACCAGACTTTCAAGAACATGTCGCTCGAAACTTCATTTTTTTTCTTATTTTTTTATTTAAAAAAATTAAGAATATATACTTCAGACACTGAACCCACAAAACAATTTTAGTGCTGTAAACCAACCAATCAAGAACGAAAGAAATTTCAAGAGAAATACCTCAAAGTAAACCAAAGAGCTCTTTCCCCACTTTTATTTGCCGAGTACCTCTCCTCGTGTTTTTCTACTACTGCTGTGTTTTTAGTGTGTTTGGTCTCCACCTTAGGATTCTATTTTTGTAGGGGAGATCAATCGATCAAGAATTAAAAATTAGGTTTAATCATTAAATTTTTTTTAATTTACAGTAATTAGAAAATAAAATTTTCAAAATTTTAGTTCCCCGTTGATTTTATTTTATTTTTTTATTTTAGTCAATCATTGACTTTAACTTCTGATTAAATCTTTAAAATTCAACCTTTAATTTTTATATCAAATATAATAATTTTTTTTTCAAACCTACTGGTACCAAAGTTTAGTTAGTGGCCCAAAAAAGCCAACTTACCGGTCCAAATTACCCAAGCCCAAAATCAAGTATTTACGGTTATAATGAGTTACTAGATCCTGCTCTTGATCTAAGGATATAATTAATTAGATTTATTACATTCATTGTCAACATATTGGGAACTTAATTGATCACACACGATAAGATGATATGTTGGATTACATTCGGGATTTGATTAAGTGTGACTTAATTAAATAAAAGGTATAATGAGGAGGATTTAATTGAATTAGTTCAATTAAGTATGATTAAAGACATAAATTAGATTTGTGAAATTTATTAAGAGATGTCTTAATATGGCAATAAAGATAAGAATATATTATCAAGATCATGTCTAATAGTAGGCATGTAAATAGGGATATCTTAGTTTTGGGTCAGATGATTATTTTTGGGAAGTTAAATAATTATTTGATAATTATTTAATAATATTTACATGAAATAAAATTATTTTACTTAGGTGAAAATTTTAATTGAGAATTAAATATTCTTACATGTAAATAAGGATTGGCTCAAAAGCCCTAATTATTACGTCAAATGGGCCTTATTTTGAACAAATCCTATTTAGACTTGATATGACTTAGGCAAGTGGTGTGCCTTAGGCTAAGATAATAAATAATTTATGCTTGGGACCAATCCTAAATGGACTAGGTAAAAGAATTCTATCTTAGTCCTCATGGAACCACCAAAAGTGGTGTAAGAATGGGCTTAGTTGACCTATTAGTGAAGCCTAGCCTAATTTTAGTTGTATAAATATAAATCTATAAGAGTTTTTAGATGGTTGATATATAAGTTTGCTAGTAGAAAACCTTAGGCACATTCCCTTTAAATCCCTAGGCTAGGTTGGTGCAATCCTTAGCTCTCCCTAAGCTCCATGGGCTATTTTTATGTTTGATAATCTAGAATCATTCCTGATCTAGAAACAAAATACTATCTTTGCCACATCCTTATGGCTTCCCTACAATGCTATCTCACATCCCTGTGATTTTCCTAAGGCTTCTTAGAATTGTTCTTCGTTATGTGAGATTAAAAATGACTGCATCTTGCTAGCACCGGAGAACTACTAGAGCTCATGAAGACTTTTAACAGACATCTATATGGATTACCACTAGAGGCAGGAAGCTTATGCTGCCTGTAGCCTCAAAGAGAGATTGAAGTAACTAAGCCATGGCAACAATTATGCAGGGATTGACACACTCAGAGTTATGAGTCTCTAAGTAGGTAAAATCTCTATTAGATCTGTATTTTAAACTGCCAAAATTGACCACATATACATCTATGTCTAAGATCCTGGGAAAATCTATTACTTTCCACTATGTATGTTTAATATGATTAAATATTTTATGTCTATTTTGATAAGCATGAGCCCAAAGTTTTTGTTAAAGAGTAAGCCGACTTTTGAGTAGAGACATAGACATTTTGCTTACAAATGGTGATATATTGGACTAGACCAAAGTGTAATTAATCTATTACTAAGTCTGTTTACATTGATTAATTTACTTTAGACATTTGTTATGTAATTACCTCAATCCTCAGTAAGTAATTGACTCCATGTTTATAACTTGCATACTTTGACATTCCAAAGGTAAGCGTTTGAAGTAGCAAGCTATTAGACCGGTTTGTTAGGTATATGACTTAATGTGAGCTTTACTTATGGATATAAAATCATAGCTCTTATAAAAAGTCAAGGTTATCCTCTTATAAGGCATTCTACGAGATAATGAAAATGGATAAGGCCTTGGTCATTTATATATCAAATGATTAATTATTCGCATATGGTGAATAATCATTTTCATATAAAATGTATAATGAAACTTTAAGATAAAGTGATCAAATGGGTAAAAAGGATTTTAACCTTCAGTTAATCATGAATATCATATGATGGTATTGCACATATGACAAGTTCATTAGATTAAGGCTATTCATAAGCCTATGTAATATGGTATATAATTAAGAGTGCAACTCAAGTCTTTAGTGGTATAACTCTAAGATTAATAATTATGTGATTAATTTATTCAGTGTAGAATATTTGATTACATAGATTATTAGGCCTAATTATGTATGTCCAATTGGTCCCTTCACTAGCTCAACATAATTTTGTAATGGTGGTTATCGATCAAATTACTTGAGGTATTTTGATCTCAACTTGGTGAAATGGTGTATCTAGCACAGTCCTAATAGACATGTAGCCTTTTTCATCAATAAATGGTAAGAAGATAATTTTGTATTATTTACAATAAATACTTAATTTCGGTTAATATTTATTTAAGACAAAAATGTGTAATTTAAATTAATTATATATATATCTTTTGGTAAATATGAAGATTAATTTAAATTAAATAGATATGGATAATTAACTATTTAGATAAATAATTTAAATATCTAAATAATCTTGTTTAAATATATATGAATTAAATATAGACAATATCCTAAATAGTTTGTTATTGTAATATTATCTCTTCTAATTTAACTTGAATTAGGAAGATAAAAAAGGGATTTTACTTTATCTAATTTTATTTAGATAAGTACTACATAATCATCCTACTCAAATAAGGTTGTCATGATCCTATTTGAACTAGGATTATACTTATGGAATATTATCTAAGTAGATCAAATTAGAAATTTGATTTAAATTTAAATTTAAATTGAACTTGGATACTTCTCTAATGTAGCTGGCCAAAATCTTGGTCTATATTCCTAAAGGGTTAATCAAATTTGTTATGCTTTATCCTAGCATGATCGGCCAAGGTGAAGATAGGGAGAGAGTAAATCTCTTACTTCTATCCTACTCAAGTTAAAAGACCATTTGATTACTTAATGTAAGATAGAGGTTGGTGCTTCTATTTTTGAGCTAGAGCATTAATGCCATTTAAGGGGATTTGCTGTCACACTATTATGAGATAATAGAACTAATAGCTCAAGGTGGTTGAGAAGGAAAATCAAGCCACACAACCAAAGTTGACCAAGGCACTGAGTGCCTTCACACTTTAAACCTTTTAAGAATTGCAGAATTGTGGAAAAGGTAAGTTGGTCAAAGTTTTCACAAAGATCATTCCCTAGCAAACTTGGACGGGGCGTGCATATCAATAAACAAAGGTTAGAATATTATGGTACATTTATTATATATGGTAACACAATCTAGTTCAATTTGAACAAAAATTTTAAAAATTCCTCTACGCCACATAAAACTTTTTCTTACAGTGAATCCTCTTTAGATCACCTATTCACCTTCATATGGTTCATGTTATACCAAAAATCACCTTTCCTTTGCATCTCTTTTTGAGACACATTCGTAATGAAATCAAAATAAAACACTTCTCATATAAGATGACCTTGTATCACAAGTCTGAAGACTAGTTACATGACTAGAAATAAGAACATTTCTATAGACACTTGAGTGACAATACTACTTGAAGTTCTCATGGCAAGTTAAGTTCAAGTGAACTTGTTCTCTAACAAGCACCTATATGCTATCCATATGTATAGAAATACTTCAACCATATAAGAACTAATTGTATGCTTTTACATGCAATATGGGTTAGCATGTATTTGTATATGTGCATTATTAATGCCCCTAACATGAAGGAAAACCTTGAATCACTTGATTAAATGATAGGTTTGCATTGTTGACTATGTATTTCCCTTTTCAAATCTGATTGGCTCTAAGCTATATTCACTAACATGAGAAAGTCAATAGTGATAGGAATGATGGTAAAGTGTTTACCAGCTTTTAGTTGGATTGTGGTAAAGCAATGACAATGGTCAAAGTGATGTTAGTGTGCCTTATTACAATAGAATGGGTGCCAACTAGATGTTTTGTGGAGACTGCATTATCCCAACCAAGGTAAGGGCTTTGCTAGGTGAAAAATGCATATTTTGTATGAGATTTAATGGTCTAAAGTATATTAGATTAAAGATGCGAAAGAGGTTTTTTTGGCAATTATGGTATAAACATTGTTGGACTGAGAGCAATTAACTCAATGGTAGTGGTAATAGTAATGGGTGGTAGCTAAAGCTCAATCTTGCCCAATTAGAGGTAGTAATTAAGGTGCAGGTTTGTAGTTGCTGATTGCTAAGTGTATAAGGAAAACCATGGCAAAGGTGTTGTTCATTAGGTTTTTTGCTAGTGGCTGGATGTTGCAAAGGCAGTTAGCAGCATAGGTGGTTGTATTTTGATAGAAAGATGTCTATCAGTTCTCATAATTGACACCAAATCGTTGAGGTTTTTTGGTGTTATGGTAAAGGTCTCGATGGTTTGAATTCCTTTAGAAGAACAAACAAAGTTAAAGTGATATAAAAATAAAACTCTAAGGCCCATTTTAGTGCTTAATTCAATAAGTGTCGACTAAAAAAGAAAGGCAAAAGAGGTTAGGATAAAGAGAGAGGTGGCATTGGTTAGGCTCATAAAAGGCTACTTGTATATTTTTTTGTGGCTTATGAAGTGCCACGTATCACCCACTTATTGGAGTTAGTGGTCAGAGCTTCAAAGGTGTAGGTGACCTTGACCTAATGGTTGAAATGTCACGTGACCTTTGGGGACTTGGGAAGTGACTACATATCTTTTTAAAATTTACCTAGCTTGCTGGCTTCAAAAAGTTGAGTCATAAGCCTTGGCTATGTCTAGGTGACTTAGTTGACAAGCCTTTAAGTCCAAACAAGTTGGATCCCACTAGTGTGATTTAGATTCAACTAATTATTAATGTTCAATTGTAAGAAATTTAGATAGCCAATGTTTTATTAAAGACAAACTTAAACAACAATTATCCAACTAATTTTAACAGTTATTTTGTTAGCTAGTTATTGTAGATACCTAATTTTGTCCAGGCTTTCATTCAAGCATCTCAAGGGATCAACAAACTTGAACAAGCACACACAAATCCGTATATTATCATTCCTGGCTAAGCTAAGGTGTTTGAAGAGCCAAAGTACGAAAAATCTATAATTTTAGAAGAAGGTATCGATACAAGGTATTTGTGTATCGATACAGGGCTTCTGCATCATCAAAAATAAAAAAACCCACGTTTGCATCAGTACAAGGGGCCATGTATCAATATAAATGCTCAGTGTATTAATACATTGGCATTTGTATTGATATATGTTTATGTCATAGCTAAAATCATGATTTTTAGCCAAAATGTATCAATACACAAGTCAAAGTATCAGTATAGCCTAAGTTGTGTTGATATAGGCCATGTACTATCGGTACATCTGGGCAAAAAATTTGTTTTTCATATCAATGCAGAGTTTTTTATATCGATACAAGAAGGCAAAATTTCCTCTATATATCGAAACAAAGAACTTTGTATCGATACAAGCAAGCATCTTCATCCAGTCATGCCATTTTTTAGCCCTTGCACCATTGATATAAAAACTCAATTTGGACATGCTTTTGGCACCAAAAATCATAAAAATTCATACCAAGCCTTTGCATTGTACTTATGATTGGATCAAGCAAATTTTTTTAGGCCCAAAATGCTAGAAAATGGGAAATTTTCATGAAAACATGGTTTGTTTAGGGGCATACTTGGCCTTTATCCATTTACAGACTGTTTAAACCTCTCTACCTTGGCTACCAAGGATAATGAAAATCAAGATAGCTGAGCATAGTACCCAAGGCTGTTGCATGGTACATGAGAAAAACCTTACAATGCCCTCTTTTTTGGCTCCTAAGCTTTGGTTGAACATTTGATTGTAAACCTCCACACTTATAGACCATTTTTTTCAAAAACAACTCTCTATTTTTATAGCTTTTCTAGCATCCCTCCATAAACCCCTCTAAACCTTTTATTTCTTACTTTTCTTCATCACCAAACTCCTCTTCATTCATAGTATCACCTAAAGCTCATCTTTGCCACTCCTTCTTACTCATCTATGGCAAGTAAAAGAATAAAAAGTGAGCCAAAAACTAAAAACACCAAAAAACAATAAAAACATAAAAAAAAAAATTATAGCTTTAAGTGAACAAGCAAAAAAGAGTCTTGCAAGCTATATTAGTATATTTTCTACACATTTCTTTTCTTTTTTTTTTTTTTTTTTTGCATATACACACATCTTATGCCATCATAGCTAACCAATCTTCATAAAACCATCACCTTTATAGGAATGCATTCATCTTTGAGTTTGTTTTGATTATATTTTTAGTTTATGATGCCTTAATGTTGCTTGAATGCTTAAAAATGATATTTTTTTTAGCTTATCTTAGAACAGCCATTGTTTCATTGATTCTTAGCATTCTACACCATCATTTATGCATAATACTTGATGAAGCATTGTGACTTCAAGATGCTTTGATGTTCTATTAAGCTTGATGATGTTTTGTGTTGGCTTGATGGCGTAAAAATCATGTTTGTAATGCTGTAAAAAATTTGCCACCCTTTGTTTCATGCAATAGAAACATTTTCTCACATATACATACTATCTTTTATGTTGTCATAAACATACTCTTACTTGTTCATGCCTTTTCATGCGTTTCTTGCATTTTTAGTATGTTTTGTGTGAAAAAATGTTATTTCTTGATACTCTAACGTATGTTTACTGTGGATGTCATTGTTTACATGCTTTACGTGATTAAAGATGCTTTCTTGATGCCTTTCTTTTCTATTTGTCTTGGAAAATTTATTTTATGAAAATCTCTTAAATTAAGTCAATGTTACCTTCAATAAATGGAG
>JAQSVH010214342.1:0-14524 GCA_029448705.1 Adansonia digitata
TAAACACAAGCTAATTAAGCTTAAGTTTTAGTTATATCAAAACTAATGATTAATTCAAAGCTAATATAGCTAACAATTTAGGTATGATCAAATAAGTCTTGAAAATGCCCAACTGGCCTAGAGGAAGTCAACCTCTACCAGGGTGTTTGTTAGGTTCTCTTTCTCAAATAATTAGAACTTATCGAAAAAAGGGGCTCAAATGAAATTAGGTGTCTACAGCTGCCTCTTTTTGACCATTGTTGAGAATTAAAAATAGGAGAAGATTAAATAGACATAATTTCATTTAGGCTCTGCCCCTTGTTGACCATTGTTGAGAATCAAAAATAGGA
The DNA here is from genome assembly GCA_029448705.1 of Adansonia digitata. Lineage (NCBI taxonomy): Eukaryota > Viridiplantae > Streptophyta > Magnoliopsida > Malvales > Malvaceae > Adansonia > Adansonia digitata. The sequence continues at coordinate 330 of JAQSVH010214342.1, forward strand.
AAAGATTAAATAGACATAATTTCATTTAGGCTATAAAGTCTTGAAAAATAAATAAAATAAAAACATGTATATTAAAACAGAAAAACTAAAAGAGGAATCTTAGGTCAGAAAAAGATGAATGCATAAAAGAATAGAGAAGGAAAAATGATGGTAGCAGCTCCAGTCTATCTTATTGGTAGCCGATAGCTGAGTTTGAGTCTTCACTTTCACTTCTTTATTTATAATGAGAGAACTGATCTTGACTCTTGCTCTTCTTCCAAAAATCCATCTTTGCAGGACTGACGCATAGATGAAACTCAAACTAGGGACTTAGATAATGCTTATTGCTTATTGCTTGCCTAAGGATTAAAGATCAAATCAGAGTAAAATGTGCCAGTAACACCTATAGGGCTCCCTAAATAAGTAGGAAAAAAAGTCCTATCATCTAGGATAAGATTTGACGAAGCTTGACTTAGAACTCTTTATTTGACTCATCGTATAAGCTGTATCATGGTTACCCTTTTTCTATCTCTTTGAATCATACAGACTACTTCACGGTTGGCTGACCTTAGCTTTACAAGGATAGTACTCTAACTCGCTGGCCTTTGGCATCTATGCTTCTCAATAAGATCATTAGTTAGGCTCGTTACTTGCTTGATATGCTACCAAGACCATTCTTTTCTCTCTTGTTCACTAGAAAAGGGCAACTAAAGGATAGAAAGCAAGTGGAATACGACAAGAAATTAAATTTAAATCAAAAGACTTTTCAATTTACTTGTAACTTTTTCTTGTATAAACAAGACCTGTGCTTTAAGTAGCAAACTTTTTTGGTTCCTCGTTAGTAGGTTAGATTTTTGTTTAATTAAATACCATAAAATAGAATGCTATGAATAGAATCCTATTCAAGCTGATTCTAAAATATCTCCCAAGGAGGGCGGTCTCACTATACAACAAGTTTGTTTTTTTCATCAAGGAATGTTGTCGTAGAGTGCACCCTCTAAAGGCATGGAAGCAAAGAATCCGGCCTATGTGGAAGAAAGAAAAAAGTCAAGCTGCATACAATCCATAGAAAAAATGGTATAGTGAGACCTAGGTTAAAAGAGCTAACCAAGATGAAGTTAACTATGAAGAAACAATAATAGTCAACTAAGGAGTGACCAAGGCAAAACCTCAGTCAAATAGGTTGACCAGGGTAAAACAATAATAGTTAACTAAGGGAAACTAGGGCATAATCTAGGTCATAATTGTCAACTAAGGGTTGACTAGGGTGAAGTCATAATAGTCAACTAAGGGTGACTAGGGTAGCATCTAAGTCAAATAGGTTGACAAGGGTAAAACCATAATAGTCAACTAGGGGTGACTAGAATGGAACCTAAGTCTGAGAGGTCTACCAGGGCAAAACCATAATAGTTAACTAAGGGTGACCAGGGTAGAACCTAGGTTAGATGGACGCAAAACTAAAATAGTCAATTAAAGGTGACCAAGGCGAGACTTAAATCGAATGTGTTAAGTAGAGCAAAAACACAATAGTTAACTAAGGGTGACTAGGGTAGAACTTATGTCAGATGGGTTAACTAAGGCAAAACCATAACAGTCAACTAAGTACGACTAGGGCAAAACCATATCGGATGGGTTGACCAAGGTTAAAACATAATAGTCAACTAAGGGTGAGTAGGGCAAAACAATAGTCAGATGGGTTGACTAGGGCGAAACCATAGTAGTCAACTAAGTATGATTAGGGCAGAACCTTAGTCGGATAGGTTGACGAGATCTGATATTTGATATGTTTGAAAATGTGCAAGATTTATCTTTTTTTGAGGAAATTGGTGTATGAAAGATTGTTATTTTTCTCCAATATCATGCTCAGCTTTTAATATGCAAATCATTGAATGCAATGCATGAAGAATGCATATAACAAACTTTTATGATTATATTTTGCTAATTTATAAACAATTTTTGATCCAACCTATTTTGGAGTAATGGTATTTTGAGAAAATATGATAGATATTTCGTTTCATTAGGTGAAGTAGGCCTATGTCTCTACTTATAGTCAAAGGCATCTTTAAAAAAATGTTATGGATAACTCTTTTCTTTTTGGCGAAGGAAGTCAATGCCTAAACTTGCAGTTGAAGGCATATTCAAAAAATGTTATGGACAAGATGGGTATTTTTCTATTCTTAGAGTTGAAGGCATCTTCAGAAAATGTTAGGGATATCTTCTTTTTCTTTTTGTAAGACGAGCTAAAGCCTAAACTTGAAGTTGAAAGTATCTTCAAAAAATGTTGTGGACAAGATACTCTACTCCTATGCTTGAAGTCAAAGGCATTTCATAAAATATTGAAGATACATTTTTTCTTTTATTTGTGTTTAATTTTTCCTTCTTTTTAGAATGTTCTTTAACCATGTATCCTAAATATTTAAGAAAGTTATTTGTCTACCCTAATCTTTCCTAGAGTGTTTAAAAGATTTGAAATATTATGTAAGATTCTTGCAATGTTTTGACCTTATTCCAAAATAATGCAAAAAAATCACTTTATGATTTTATTTTCTATTCCTTAAATTGTTAATCATTATTTAACAAAAATGCTAGCATAGTTAAAAATTAATGTAATAAAAGTATGGATGAAAATATACATTCAACAAAAAAATAGATGCGATATTGGTTTTTGAACAATAATCAAAAACAACGATGAGATACAGAAGGAATTTGGATGTTAGTCAAATAGATGGAATCTACCATTCAATTTTTTAGAGATCTTTCTTAAAGAATGTTTGCTTTTACATAGATCCAAGAATGTTTCTAATCATACCATGTTTTTTTTAGCTCAACCTTTCGGCCTATTGTGCTTTCTTCATTCTTTACCAAATGCTCAACCTACCTTTTTCAAGTTTTCAACTTGAAGCTTCCCTTTTTATTGCCCTGGATCGAATGCCCTTTTGGGTTTTCATCTGATTTTTTCCATTCTTTATTTTAAAAGTTCTTTTTATGCTTTCATCTGATTTTTCCTTTTTTTTTAATGACATTACCTTTTAGGCATAATATCTTTTTACACTGTCAAAATTGACAGGGTTGGGTAAAATATCCCTATCCATTTTCACCATAATCAATGCTCCATTATTTACCCTTTGGATCCTTTTGTACGAGAAGGATGTTCTTCAACACTAATTCCCCTTCATGGAATTCCTCAAAAAAAATTTCTTATTATGGGCTTTCATTATTCCTTTTTACCATATTCTTCCATATCGGATCATCTTCAGCCTCTTTTCTTCAATGAAATTTAACTGTTCATAATGATCTTGAACCCACTTAGCTTCTTCTCCCCATCAGTACCTTGAGTAAGGTGATTTCAACTTTAATTGGTAGAATGGCTACCATACCATAGACCAATGAGTAAGGCATTGCCCTAGTTAATGTCCAAACTAGCGTTTCATCAGACAAGAGGGCGAAAGAGAGCTTTTCATGCCAATCCTTATAAGTCTCCACCATTTTCCCTACAATCTTCTTGATGTTCTTATTGGCTACCTCTATGACTTTGTTCATCTTTGGACAGTATGTCAACAAATTGTGATGTGAAATTTGAGTTAGGTACATAACTTTATCGTTAATTTATTATTCAAATTAGAGGTATTATATGTTATATTTCTCTCAGGCATTCCAAATCGACAACTAATATTGGTTTTTATGAATTTGATTATCATTGACCTTGTTACATTTGCATAGAAGGCAGCTTCGAACCATTTGGTGAAGTAGTCTATGGCCACCAATATGAAATGATGATAATTCGAAGCTATAAGGGTGATTATGCCAATAACATCCATGTGCTAGATGGAGAAAAGCCATGGCGCAATTATGATGTGCAATGGTAAAGGTTGCACATGGATCTTATCAGCATAGACTTGGCATTTCTGGCATTTTCAAGCATACTTGATAAGGTTACCCTTCAAAGTCATCTAGAAGTATCCTTGCTTAATAATTTGTCTTGTCATTTTATATCCATTGGTATAGATTTTGCAAACCTCATTGTGTACCTCATTCAAGATTTTCTGTGCTTTAGAAGCATCCACACAGTTCAATAATGTTTGATCATAACTTTTCTTATAAAGAAACTCACCATTCAAAATAAAGCTCATTGCCAACCTCTTTAATGTCCTTTTGGCATTTTGAAGGTGTTATCCAGGTACACTCAATCTTTAAGGGATAATTTGATGTCATAATACTATGAGAGGCTATTCATTTCTACATTAACATTACGATAATATGCGAGAGACTTATATATGCTCATTTAAATTGGGGTTACTCATTACCTTTTATTCACTTCAAACATCAAGGCAAATATGGCTAGAGCAGTTGCTATTTGATTATTATCCTAGGATAAATGGATAAAGTCCACCTTTTTAAACTATTCTAGCAACTCTAGAATCAACCTTTAATATTGCAGCAGTCTTAAATCTCGAGTTTCGATTCTCCATGTATTGATAAATTACTAGAGCTTAATCCCTATAAACTGTTAATTTTCAAGCTTGTCTTTCTATATCTGCACAGAGCCCATGACACATTTAGCCCATGACACATGTCTCATATTTTGCTACATCATTTATGGAATCAAGATCTAATCTGGCAATGAAAGAATAACAGTCTTCTTTCGAGGATATCAAAATCACCCCAATTTTGTGACCTAAAGCATTTGAGACTTTATCAAAATACATTTTCCATATTGATTCTTCATATGGCTCTCCTCGCTTATGCACTGAGATATTTATCAAATCTTCATCGAAAAATCAAAATATAAAGGTTGATAGTCATCAAGCACCTCACTTACTATGAATTCAATAATGGCACTTCCTTCTATAGTTATCTAACCCATATAAACTATATCATATTCTAATAACAAGACCTGCCATCTAATTATCCATCCAGATAGTACCAGTGCTTTAAAAAGGTTCTTGATTGGGTCCATGTTGGTAATAGGCCAAGTGGTATGATACAAAATGCCGAAGCCTTTTTATAGTCCAAACTAGTGCATAATATATCTTCTCTATTGGGGAATAATTTGCCTCATAGTCTAAGCACTTTTTATTAAGGTAATAAATGGCTTGTTCTTTCTTCCTCGTTTTGCCATGTCACTGTGACATGTATCCTTTTGACATCTTGAATACCATGAGGTAGAATATGAATGGACACTTTAAAACTAGTGGTCCTAGAATTGGGGGACTCGAGAAGTAATGTTTTACTTTCTCGAATCCTCTTTGGCACTTTTTATCCCACTTTCTTAGTTTATGCTTTTTGAAGTAGCCAAAAATTTGGATAACATTTGTTCATAAGTTAGAAAATAAAATGGGCAATGTAATTCAATTTGCTAAGGTAATTTCTTACTTCTTTTTGCATACATGGAGGTGGCAATTCTTGAATGGCTCTAATCTTATTAAGATCAACCTCAATCCCTTTTTTACTAGTAATGAAGTCTAATAACTTCCTTGATTTTGCGTCAAAGGTACACTTTGCCATATTCAATTTCAACTAATATTTTCACAGCCATTTAAACAACTTCCATAAATTTGTGACATGCCCTTCCTCCTGAGGTGATTTGGCAATGATATCATCCATGTATACTTTGATCTCTTTATGCACCATCTTATGGAATAGAGTGACCATTGCCCTTTGATAGATTGCCTTGACATTCTTTAATCCGAATGGCATTACCTTATAAAAAAAGGTGTCCCACATTATGAAAAATATGGTTTTTTTCCTTGTCTTCTAGCATCGTTTTAATATAGTTATACTTGGAATCCATCCATGAAAGAAAAAAGATAGTTCTTTATGCTATTTTATGGTGTTGTCAACCTAAGTATCAATATAAGGAAGAGAAAAATTACCAGACTTAGTTGATTTAAATCCTGTAATTTGTGCATATTTTAATTCTCTCATCTTTTTCAAGAACAAAGATAATATTCGTAACCTATTATAGGTTTTTTGCTACCTTGAAAATTTGGCCTTAAATTATTTCTTTAACTTTTCTTTAATCTTCAAAAGCATTTTCAATTTCACTTTTCTTAACTTTTACCGAATCGGCTTATACTCTTGCTTTAGAGGTAATTTATGGACCATGATCTTTGCATTTAATCCCAGCATATCATGATAAGACCATACAAAGACATCTTAAAATTCTTGAAGTAGACTTATTAGTTCTTTGGTCATGGTCTTGAGAGTACTCAATATTCTAACCTTTTTTATACCATCCTCATTATCCTTAAATATATCACCTCATGGGTTCTTCATGGGGGATTATTTGTTCATCTTCTTGCTCAATTATTTTTTGTAGATCAAGAGGCAAAGTATAATTATCAACATCTTCTTCAAAATCGACCTTTAAATCTTGATTAAAATCATTTGCTTCTTTTTAATCGAGATAATTGTAAAGGTAAAAAGATAGAAGGAATGGGAAAAAATATATATGGCATGATTTGTGCATGTATATGTAAAAAAGAAAAGGGAATATTGATATGAAAGAAATTAAATATACATAAAAGGGTTGTATGCATTTCATTTTTAAAAATGATAATTTAACATTTTAATTTCTTTACAAAAAAGATCTTTGGATGTCAAAAAGAGTTGCTACAATTACTCTAGAATTAGCCTTAACGTTACGGTTCTCTAAGTGATAATCCAATTCCTTAGGATGTATCCATGAGGATACGAGTGAATTCCATGATCGTCATTTAGCAATTTGCTTTTTTCTTTAATAGTGGCCACTTAACACTTCTTAAGGCCTCATTGATCACCATTATGACATCTTTGTTTTCTTTTCTTTTAATTGTTCGCTTGATAACCCCTTCATTGCAAAAAATTTCCTTCACTAAGGTGTAATAGGCTAACTTCTTGCTTAACTCTTTATTGATGGCCTGGGTTAAATTCTTGAATTTTATTCTTTATTTTTTAACTCCATTCCAGCTTAAAACCTAGCCTATATTTGTTTTTTTTTCTAATTGTATTGATGTATTGAATCATTTTTTGAAAATATTTTCCAAGCCCTTTATTTGGTTTGGGTATTTTTCCTAACCATATACTTCAGGCCCATGTAGGTGCTCTTTTAAAGCCTGGGTTTTAGGATTATAGACCCTTCCACAATAAAGGTGATGTTAACAATTTCAAAGGCTCTAAAGGAACACTCTTCAATTTTGGCATTTACCTTTACATAAGGGGCCTTAGTAGAAGTCATGGCTATGATGTCCTCCCCCCATTTATGTTGACCATTTTTTCATCAATATGAATTTGATTTTTTTGATAAAGTGATGATCGTATAGCAATGGCAAAGTGAATCCACAGTCTCCCCAATTAACAATTTTATGCTGGAATAATGTCCATTACATGAAATATTATTTCAAACGAGCACAAGCTAATGTTTAGTGTGATTAAAATAGTTCCTTTAATTTCTCTTTTTGTTCCATCAAATTCCTTTACAATCTAGTTGTGTTTAATTTGGCTAGCATCAACTAGAAAGCGAGATAGAGTGATTAACGACATCACATTCCAAGCCAATCCATTACCAATAAGAACTTTATGCAGTATGGTACCATTGGATATAAAGGGCTTTTATGGAATGGCTTTCTCCTAATGAGATGATATCATCACTAGACAAAATGAAGTTATGAACAACAATATTTTTCACTAGGCAATCAAGTTTATCTATTAATAGCAAATGCTTGATTAAACACTTTTACTAAGGTGTTTCAGTGCAGCTTCGAACTAAGCAATGCGTTAGCAAAGAAATTTTTGCTCGTTGTTTCAGTTGCTCCACAATGTTATATTCATTATGCTTTATAAACTTGAAAAATTCAACTGATTCTGTCCTTCATTGGTTCTTAAATTTCTATTAGGACATCTTTATTATCTATAGCTTTTTAAATGTTTGTCCCTTTGATATTACTTTGGCACCAGCTTCACTGGCTTTTAGGCCATAACGATGATAATTTCTTGTCACATGGCTTGCCTCAGTAATGTCAAAAATAGCTAATTATCTTGTAACAGCCTCCAAAGTTGTCACTCTACCATTATACCTTCCTGACACCTTATTATCTTTGTATGGAAAGGGTATTGATGGTCTGATGATGAGTCTAGAAGCAATTTTAATTTTGGGAAGTGCATTATTTGGTTGGTTACAATAAATAATGAGAAGGCAACCAACACCATAGGGCAGTTGTATGATCATTTATCAGTAATATTGATTGAGTGATCTTTTTCCTGATCAACTCCTTTATAGAATTCAATCTCTTCATTATTCATCATTGTTTGAATTAGAGCCAAAAACTCCAAACAGTTATATAATGTATGTTCTTGATTCACATAAAGCTTGTAAAAGTTATACATCAAATTTAGTTAACTTCCTAAATTCTTATGATTTTGACCAAGGATTTTGCCTTCAGTCAAAATCATCCAGACTTTTTCCATTGGGTTTTGACTTTTTGGACATTTGTTTCTACCCACCAGTCTCCTTCAATGATTAGAGCACTTACTTCTAGTTCAGGATAATTGGGTAGAGGATTTGCTACAATGTTAGGTCCAAGAGTATTGTTGAATTTAAAGGCACTTGCCTTAAAAGATTCTGGACCTTTTTCTTGAAAGCCAGACAATTTTTGATTGAATGGCATATTATCACATGACACTCATAGCGAGCATTGGATTGTACTAGCTATTAAAATGCCCTTACATGGTTTAGAAAAAATATGAGCTACTAATTGAGCCTCAAAAGGCTTGTCAAACATTTCTTTATAAGGATAAAGAAGAGGCTCATAATGTGGTCTAGGCTGATTGGTTCTTTAGGTTGGTTGATTGCCATTGGGCCTAGTTTGATTCTAAAAAAGAGGATTTGGGATTGTAGTCTATAGGATTAGTGAAACAGGAGTTCGGGGTGCACCATAAAATTAAGTATTTTGAGACTGCCAACTTTCGTTCTGATAATAAGGGCGAGGTCCTTGTGATAAGGTTGACTAGCAAAATTGACAAATAGAGCCTTTTTTTTTTCTTTTTTCTAGGTCCTGCCTTCTTTTTGGTGGAAAGATTCACCAGTTGTAATTTTTTCAACTTTTATAGCTGTCACAATCATTTCCCTTAATATAACTAGGTTAGTGAAGTTCTTAGTCACATTCCCTACAACTTGTTATAGTAGGGAGGCAAAGTATGTACAAACAACATTGTGGTCTTATTGTCTATTAATGAGGGTTAAACTTGAGAGGCCATATCTTTCTATCTCTGCGTATACTCTTTGATGAATTTTGTAGGCTTTTTTCCCCATGTTTTGCAGAGTTAACCTATTTGATACTGACTTAGCCATGCGTTTATGTTGCTACAAAAATGCATTTGCCAAAATTGTCCAACATTGAATTTTAGTACAATTCAGATTGTTATGCCATCTGAGTGTTGATCCTAACAAGCTTTGCTGAAAGCAGTGAATAAGAAGCTTGTCATTCTAAGCATATCTAGCCATTTTCAAATGATCTTCTTAATGTGTGCTTGAGGAGATGGAGCACCCTTGTACTTCTCAAACTTGGTCATTTTGAACTTTAGTGGAAGGACTAAATCAGGTATCAAGATGAGATCTTCAACATTTACACAATTATAAAGTTCTGCCCTTTCTATAGCTTTAAGCCTCATTTCAAAGAGTTGTAACTTCCCTTTTTTTTCAATTTCTGTTATGCTTGCTCTTGCTCTTCTGTTTATGCCTTTCTTCCTCATCAATGCTAGGATCTATCGACTCTTTCTAAGCAACTACGATTCTTGCACCTGCCCCTTACGAGAAAGTTTCAAGGTTAATAATAATGATTGGCAGTGAATTAACTATAGGGATGTTTTCTTGCAATATTTTTAGATGTGCATTTTGAGCATTAGTTGGCTGTACTTCAATTGGTACCCTCTTAATCCCTCAACAGATGTATCAGTATTAATTTTTTGCTATTGATGAACTAGCTCCCTTGCTAATAACAATTCCATCATCCTTGTGATTTGTGCTTATAGTTTTTCTTGTCTTTTCATCATGGTCTCTTGAGCCTCCCAATGAGTTGCTTTAATTATTCAAGCTTTGTTAAGTGGTTTTCAGCATTCTTTTTGCTTTGTATTGAGTATAGTACCAATGAGTGTGTGGTGGTCCGATTAGTCTCTTTGAGTTTGCAATATTGAAACCATAGAACTTTGAAATTTCTTTAAGTTAAATTTTATTTATGAAATAGTGAAATTAATAATTATATATGAGTATCTATGTATGTATGTATGTATGTATATATAATATATGTATGCATGATATGAATATATGAATGCATTTGTAGGGATGCTTGTTTTAGCAAAAGATTTTAAGACCAACAATTTTTCATTAACTTTATGGCAAACTGCGATTCACATCATTGATCATATGGGGATTACATCTAGAAAAAGTCCTATCGTAATCATATTGTTTCTATGTCTCCTCGAAAAACTAAAGTACATGATGCCCCTCTTCTCTTACAAGGTTAATTTGCATCTATATGACCTTAATCTTTTCCAACATCTTTCGTGCTTGGATAACGGCTAAGTAAATATGCTCTATGAGATGATTAAGGCATATATATCAGCCCACACACCCATCTTGCCATCTTTTGCTCTCATCATTGGACCACCATAATTTGTCATCCCATTATGCTTTCATATCCTGGTAGGCTTGTTCCAAAGCAAGAATATCATCTCCTTTCCATTATAGTTTTAGTCCCATCTTTGTAATAATTATTGCCAGGGTTCCTCTTTCTTTAAGCAATCGACATTTTTGTTTTAGAGTAGCTTAGAGTTATTCATTCTTCTTAATGGACTCCTTTGCAAGAGATGAGTATCAGCATGCCCTTTTCTTTCCTTGTCAAAAACTGCCCCTTTAACTTCTTTTTCAAAGGCTTTAGCTTTTGAAACATCTAACTCCCTATGAATTTTATGCATTTCCTCTATTATTTCCTTAGAAATCCCACTAAAGCTCCTAGATATCCCAGCAAGCTTTAGCTTCTTGTTTTATTTGACCCAATCATTCTTCAGTAAATTTATACTTTTCTTCCATTCTTTCCACTACCTTTGCTTTTCTTCATTCTTAAATAGGCAACTTCTTCTTGAAGTACCTTATTCTTATCATTCATTCTTTTTTGTCCTTGGTAGTTTTCTTTTTAATCAAATCAACCTTAAAAGGCATGACAAGCATCGATCAGGTAGATACTAAAGGAATGGCCCTATCTGTGTCAAGAATAATCAAGTTATATGCACAGATTTTTCTCCAAGCATCATAACCTCGGGTGGTCTAATCCATATATTCTTGTAACCCTAGCTTATATCTTTCCCTTCAATGTAAAATGGCTATAGTGGTTTTCGATAACTTCCCCTTAATATATCAAATCTATACCGGCTATATCAAAGCCATAGGAATGAACTGCCATGACCCATCCTATCTCCAAACCAATAATAGAGCATACCATACAGTGCCCTATATGCCAAGCAAAGGCACAATGAATACATCACCACATTGATGCATAATGTGCTTAGAGAAAACCAAGGTGCTGTCCACATTATATCCTTAGAAGTCGAATTCTTTAATGTTTCAACCCATTGATTTTTAGTCCCAACTTGCATTATTTCTTCTTGATGAAGTCTTATAAAAAAACACAATGTGACAAGTAAGGCTTGACCTTCGCGACACCTTTACCCTAAAGATGACTTCAGGCCCAGACATATAGTAGCAATGCACTCCTCAGAAATCTCTCATGGCATGTTTTTTAGTATACATTGAGTGCTCAGATTACTTCAGCTAAAATAGTAGGGGAAGGGTGCATATTTCTCTACAACTAACCAAAGAGGTCTACCACAGTAGATTCCACTTGTTCGATTACCTTTGTGAAGAAAACTAAGCCATATATAGCTAAAACAAATATGTTGAGAGCTTTTCCCTATCTACGTGCATTCAGATATATCTTTGTAGCAATTACCACAAAATAACACTGGCATTCCTTTTCTGTTTAATATATTAAGGGCCTGATTTGAAATCTAAGTCAAGAACTTACCCAAGCTTTTTTTTTGGGGGGAAAGCTTGTTGGATTGAACTCATTGTAGTAAATGGCTTTTATTTCCAAAGGCCCTAGCCCAAGCAGAGCTAAGATCTCTTAAATAGTTAGGGTCATATTCTGTTGATTAAATGAGAAACATTGATATGATGATCTAAAAAATCTAATAAAGCTCAAACTAATTGTTCATCTATCTGTATTTTGAGTAGGAGAGCAATCTGTCCATACTTCTTTATGAACCATGTCTATTTTACACTTCCTAGTAGTCTTATATCTTGGCCAACTCTATTAGATTATTTCGATGGAGATCCACATGTATGATTCTTAGCAATTCTGGTACAAAATCCTTTAGGAAATCCCCATGTTCCTTCTAATTCAACTTGGACTCTACATGAACCTCCTCGAATGTTTTGGAAACAACCACTTGTGTACCCATTCCACCATAAAGTCTATTGAAAATTTAACTGAGTTAGAATTTTGTTTGAAAGTAAGCATCCCTATATGTATATGAAAAATGCACTAAGAAAAAATAAGAAAAAAATAAATAAGTTCATATTCATTAAAAAATCCAAATAAAATTTCACAGGGAAAAATAATAGAATAATAAATTATCTAGACAAACAAAAATAATAAAATAAAAAGAGAAAAAAATAAAAAGGTAAATTTATCCCTTCGTGCATCCTTAAATTTTGATGACCTCTAAAATCGAGCACAACTTTAATTAGGGGTTAGTATATTTCACTATATGAAGTTTGAGTCAAACATCAAAATCGATTCTCGAATTTTTCGTCGAGCCCAGAATAAACTAACGAGGTACCCTGTCCTTACCTATCACAAGTTTATTTCAAAAAAGGTTTGACTCGAGAAGGAGTTTCTGACATATCCATAATGGGACTAACACCTCGAGCATGCATAGGACCTTATACTTGGTAGGCTTTTCATTAGCCAACATAGAGGCTAGCACCTCAGAAGGCATAGCTACTTCACCCTCTCCTAAAATATTAAGTCACCTATGCCCCCTCCATAGATCTGGAGAAGAAACTACTGCATGTGTCTAGTGTGTGTGAAGGGATAAACAAACCATTTTTTGATACAATATTAAAAATGAGACCCCTAACCTAACCCATAGTAAGCTAGACAAAAAATGGATTAGTGTAAGATTTAACAAATATTTAAAATAATAAAAAGAAAGTTTTTCTTTAGAAAAATTGGGAATTATAATTAAATAACAAATGAAATAGAATTAAACAAAATTGAATTAATGCATAACTAATTTTAGGCTTGACTTTCTATCCGGTTCACCAATGGAGTCGCCAAGCTATTATAACATGGCTGGGATACGAATCCTGACCAACCCAACTTAAAAGACAGGTGTGCCCCTCATGCCAATATATATCTATGATTACTATTTTCCCTTATTTTTTGTGTTTGGGGACTAAGTCATTGAGAGGAATTGCCCACTTAACTCTAAATAGTCATTATGAAATGACCATTTATTTTGGAGTCACCACTAGTCTTTTTTGTCTAGGTGAGATGGCTCACCTATCAGAGTTTGTATTTCAAGGGTTATGAAACCCTTAAAAACAAACTCTAAGGCTTAATAATAACACCAGAGATCACATGAAAAGGTTTAGAAGTCGATTATAATCACAAGTAAGGATTAATTCCCTTTATGACGCCCAAAATTTTGATTTTTATTTGGTTTTGATATTCAGGATTTAATTATATTTCACATATATCAAAATAAAATTTTATGAAGCAAATTTATTATTCTGCATGAGAAAATCAGTTATTATTACTTTTGAAAATCAAAATATCTTTTGCAACCTATTGAAAGACCAGAAAAACAAAAAAAAAAATTTTATCGTTATCTCTTTTGCAACCCACAAGAGGACCAAAGGAATGCAAAAGATTTTTAAAAACAAAATACCCTTCATACTCCACCAGAGAACCAAAAAAATATGAAAGATTTTATCTTTATAAAATTCAAAAAAAAAATTGAATTTGAGGATATCTCATTATTAAAATAATTCATAAAACTCCTCTCATATGCTAGGAGAAATTTTATGTATTACTTTATCTCAAAGACATTGCCTTAATTTTTGAAAATTTTCATTTTAGAAAAAAGACAAAATTCGTCCTAAGACCCAAACTTGGTTG
>JAQSVH010214464.1:0-10134 GCA_029448705.1 Adansonia digitata
ACCGATTTTAAAATTTAAATTATAAATTTATGAAATGTCAATATAAGTCATTTAGGTTTAAATTCAAATACCTTCCGCATATAGTAACTGATAATCAAGCCTCAATCAACTTCCACCCAAATTTCAGCTGCTCAAGAGCCCAAATCATACATGTCAATGGTGACAAACCAATCATTATATATCAAAACAAGAAATCAACCAATACCCAAATCTTCAAAACATCAAATTCATAAAAAAAAAATCAGAATCTTAAGAACATAAATAATTTTAAAGAAAGATTAAAATGAAAAAGAGAAAAAAAAAGAATTTCCAAAATCTGACCTATTTCTGGCAGCCTCCACCAATGGCATTCTCATTTTCTTCAACTTTAGCAGTCAAGTAAACCATTGGGAATTCGTTGACATCAAAAGTTTTCTCTTTCACCATCTTCTCCACGTCGGCTTTCTTCAAGACGGTACGGCGGATCGGGAGTGGGGGAGAGCTGTCGCGGCGTTGATCGCGGGGTGTAATATTTGATGTCGAAGACGGTCTCGGGATCAGAGGCTCGGACGATCGGCTTTTGCAGAGTGGTGGCCGGGCAGCGAAGTCGGTAACCCGTCGCTTTCGGCAACGCGTTTTTGTAATCTGGGTCGGCGCAGGGTCCGGTTATCTCCCATGGCTTCTTTATGTAGGCGTTTCAAGCTTTGGAAAACGGAACTGCTCGCTTTGAACGCCATTGCTAAGCTGCTTTCACACCACTGAAATTGAGAAGAGTGACTCGAGAGTTTTGGCCTTCAGCTAAGAGTTTATTTGTTAAAATAATATATATATATATATATATAAAACACTCAAATCAAAGATTAATTTGCCATTTTCATTGATTTCAATTTAAAATACTTAAAACCAAATAAAAGAGGACTTCAAAAGGGCTCTTTTAATAAAAAAAAATATATATTATTTTTTTAATTAAATAAAAAATAATTTTTTAAAGAAGATTTTCATATTTTGATTTCAGTATCTTTGCTTTGGCCTTTGCTTGCTATTTTGTTCTTTGCATTTCCTGCTTCGTACGCAACGCATCCATTCTTTCACTTTGGGCTCTCGCTTGGGCTGTCACTCTCTTGCTTTGATTTCTTTCAAAGCTTAACAGATCTCTTACTCTCTTAAAAGCTCAAATCACCCACGAATCTGGTACTTCTAATCTTCCTTTTCCCCATTTCTTTCGTTCCAATCGATCTCTGTTTGATCGTTGTAGTTACAGTATTTGATTGATCTGGTAATTACCCCGCAAGATCGTGACTTTCTGTCGAATTTTGTTGTTAAATCTGCTTCATACTTCTCAATTCTGTAAAGGGTTTTTTGGGTTTTCAATTTTTTATTAAAGGGTTTGTTTAGTTTTCTTTGAATCACTGTCTTACGTTGTTTTTAGATTAAAAGAATTTCTTTTCAGTGATGTCTTTTTCTTTTGGTTAGTTGTATATGCTTGAAAAATTATTAGTATTTAATGGTTGAACACTTATATTATAGAGGACTATTAATTACTGTTCTTGACACAAACATTTTTTAGATTAGTAAACTGGCTTTATGGTGGAAAAGGGTTTGTTTCTTACATCTATAAGTCTTCATGTTCTGCTTTATGTCGGTCAAAGGTGTCTAGGCGGTTGAATATTTCACATTTTGCTTGTTGAGCTTTGGAACGATTTGAGTTAAGCAAACAGTTTGTTGATTCCTTCTCTTATGTTTAGTCAATGTCTAGATATTACTTGTAATAAGTGCTTTTCTTTCATGTTTCCTTTTGTTGTCGTGAAGCGATCCGCAGTTGAAGTTCATTTATTGATTCCTTGAAATTATGTGCAGATGGCCACGCAGGAAGGAAGTCCTGCCGATACTCATACTCCCACTGCTCAAGTTGTCGGAAATGCTTTTGTGGAGCAGTATTACCTTATTCTTCACCAATCACCAAATCTGGTGCATAGATTTTATCAAGATTCAAGTCGCTTAAGTCGGCCAGATATGTATGGCAACATGACAACAGTAACAACAATGCAAGTAAGTTTGTTATGAGTTAAGATAATTTCCGATATGAACAGGCATATGAGCATAGTGTTATCAAGAATTCAAAGTATATGGCCTCTGTGCAGGAGATGGTGCTGCTAGAGTAACTTGATAACGAGTTTTTGAAAATAATTGCAGAGAAAATTTGTCATAAATTTTATTGAAAAGCTTAACTTTTAAAAGTATGGAAACAAGGGAAACCTTGGGTGAAGCTTTTTATGTCTTTTAGGTGCATATGTTTAACTATACTAATGGATTTTTTTCAGGTGTTTGTTTCTGGAGACTTATATTTGATATAATGATTATTAAAATATATAACTGAAATAGACACTTTTTTAAATTATAACTTAACTTGAACATGGTTTTAGTGACAAGCATAGTGATATTTGCTTTGGAGCAGGCAATTAATGAGAAGGTACTATCGCTGAATTATGAGGACTATACGGTAGAGATAGAAACTGCAGATGCTCAGGACTCTTTTGAGAAAGGGGTCATTGTAGCGGTAACTGGATGCTTAACTGGGAAAGACAATATTAGAAAGAAATTCACTCAAACCTTTTTTCTAGCTCCACAAGACAAAGGCTACTTTGTCTTGAATGATGTTTTTAGATACATTGAAGAGAGAGAGTCTCAAAACTCTGTTCCAGTTAATGGCATCAGTGAACAGGCTTCAACATCTGCCTTGACACCTGAGCCAGGTTTGACCTGATTCTTTTCTTTTTATGCATTGCGGTTGTATTTTCTTCACATGCAAATTATGGAATTGCTCTTAACTTTTGCTTCCAGGGCCCACTCATGATCATCTTGCGGAGGAACCATTAACTTACCCAGAAGAGGAAGATGTTAATAATGGTGCTGAAGTTTGTGACCCCTCGGATGAGGAGGAAGGATCAGTAATTGAAGAAGAGGCTGTTGAACCCCAAAACATTGTAATTCTGAATGAGAGTGTTGAGGCTGTTGATTCAGCTCCTGTGGTTCTAGAGGATGCTCCGAAGAAATCATATGCTTCAATTGTGAGTTAACATTGCTGCTTTTTTTTTCCCATTCATTTTTTGTTTTTTTTTTTTAATTATTATTTTTTTATGTTTAATTGATCTTACTGAATTACATATTAGGTCAAAGTGATGAAAAGTAATACAGCATCTACTCTGGTCTATGTACCTACCAATAATGTGAGGGCGGCACCCGCATATCAACAGTCAATTGTTTCTGCAAAACCTGCTCCAACACCAGAGGCAGCAGTACCTCACAGTGATAATGCACCTGAAGGTAGCAATGACAACGAGGAAGGTAATTGCTAATTTCATTTACTCTGCATGATAAGAGAAGCATTGTCGATGAAGTCAGATCCATTTCTTTTCTATTTGAATCAAATATTGAATAAGGGAGAGAAGAGGACGTACTTGATTTTGGCATGGTTAATGTTATGTCATATGTGTTTTTCTCTTTGATATGCTTGATGCATATTCTTTCTTGTTTTAAAGTATAAACCTCGTTTGCTTGTTTTTACCAAAGCTGAAGGACACTCCATATATGTACGGAATTTGCCTTACACTGCTACACCTGCACAACTTGAGGAGGCATTCAAAAAATTCGGGCTCATTAAGCGCAATGGCATCCAAGTCAGAAGTAATAAGGTTAACTAAAATATCAATTCGTTCTTCTCCTTCCTAGTTGACATTTCTAGTTCAAGCTCTCATTTCTTACCGTTTTATGTATTTCTTGGCTCCTGCAGCAGGGATTCACTTTTGGTTTTGTTGAATTTGAGACTGCAAGTTCAGTGCATAGTGCACTTGAGGTATTGTCTCATGGCTTTATCACTCCTGTTATTAATCTGGTGCGGTATGATCACCGTCATAAATCGCTCTTTCATTCAATCACTTCCACGACAAAGATTTCATAATTATAGTCTACCAAATACATGCCATATGTCAGGCAAGTTCTGCTAAGTTATTCCTCTTAAACTATTGCTAGTTTGATGGTGAACTGAAACAGAAATGTGCTCATTTATGGGGTTAAGCTTGCTTCAAGTTTAGAATTATGTCAAACCTCCCCCATCCGAGGCCATCACCTAAGCAATAACAAAGCACTACTAAAATACAAAAAATAAGAAACAAGAAATTAAAAGAAAAAAAAAAAAAGGACAAGTAGAGTTGCTTGTGAATCTCCATCTGCCTCCGTGGAGCTTTTATGTAAAGCATATATCTGAATTTATGGTTGTGTTCAATGCATTTCAGGCTTCACCAATCACAATTGGGGATCGTCAAGCTGCTGTGGAAGAAAAGAGGACAAGTACCCGAGGTAATTAAAAATTTAAACTTTAGTTCATCCGATGATAGTGCTTAGCTTGGGAAAGATATGGTGTCAAATAGTTCACTATGGTGCAATGTGATCCATGTAGTCAGCCGTGCATAGTTAGGAAAGGCTTAGTTTGTTGAGTAAGTTTAACCCTTGCTATGTTGCTCTGATTCTTCATTTTTCTTGAAGTAGCCGTGCCCAACACCCGTGTTTAACACATATTTGGACATAGGTATGGGGATGTAATCCTCCAAGAAGCCTCCAAATACATGAAAAAAAATTAGAAAAAATTGAATATGCTTGTGTCAGACATATACCTGTTTCCAACACTAACACCTGAGTCCGAGTAACTTGGGTCTCAAATCGGTCTTTATGGTGCAAAATGGTTCATATATTCGGCCATACATCGTTAGGAAAGGCTTAGTTTGCTGTAGTAAGTTAACCTTTTGTCTTATTTGTCACGTGGAGATATGGTGTCGTTCCTCACCTTGCTGATGTCAAATTTTCTTGTGAATACTTGACATAATCAGAGATTTCCATCTATTAGTTTCAGCTAATTTGGATGGAAGTTTGAAACTTGAAAGTAATAACTATATTGCTCTGACTCTTTATTTTTCTTGAATTATCGATGTCTGGCACTTGTGTTCGATGTTGATTCGGACATAGGTACGGGGATATGACTTTCCAAATACACGGAAAAATTAAATAAGCGTACGCCATAACTGATATGCTCGAGTCTGAATAACATAAAGTATTACTGTATGAAAAATATCCGGCTGGTATAAAAAAATTGTGGGACTTTGAATTTTTTAACTGCATTTTCTTCCAATAATTTTTTTTTCTTATTCTTATTTCTTTCAAGTTTCAAGTACTAGAAGCTGAAGGTTGGCACTAGGATAATAACTTGAGAAACTGCTGCTTTTTGCAGTTGTTAGCGGTGGGAGAGCAAGGTATTCTTCAGGTAAAGGCGGGTTCCGGAGTGACAGTTTCAGGGGTCGAGGCAACTTCGGCAGTGGACGAGGAGGCTATGGCAGCAGGAACGAATTCAGAAACCCGGGTGAGTTTTCGGGACGACCCAAGGTTTCAGGTGGACGGAACGGAGACAACTATCAATGGGCTAATCAGAACGGAAGGGGTGGCGGCCATCAAGGTGGGGCAAAACCATGATCTTATTCCTTTTTTTGGTTTGAATATCAGCTAAGAAAATGACCATATGATTTTTTTTTTTTGACAGTTTAAAACAAAGGGAATGAAGGAGGTTAGAGATTAAAGTTTTTTTATTTTCCACTGCAACTGTGATGAGTTAAGACTCTTTGGGCTATGCTTTCTTTTCTTCAAACTCTTCTTTAACATGACATAGGGAAAAAGGTGTTTTATTTGAGCAAAATATTCAGGATTCTTTAATCAAATTTTTGGTATTTTCATGATTGATTCTTTTGCCTCAAATCTTTTCTTATCATCTATGTTACTCAAGTCTAGCGTGCGTGTGGATATGAGTATATTCAATTTTTTTAAAGATTTTTTTTTACGTATTTAAAGGGTTTTGACAAAAATATTAAGATTGAAAAATGAGTTTGAGAAAAAAATGAGGTTCAAAGTGTTTGGCTTTTGCTCTAACATTTAAGGCTCAAGTTTGGCTGACCCGTTTTACAATTATGTAACATATATTAATTTTATATTTATACATATTATATTATTTTTATCATATAAAGAATAAATATATATAATATAAATATTAAAGATATATTAAATTATTTATATTTTAAAACTTAATGAAAGAAAAATATTAAATTATTAAAGATTATATCTAAAACAATAAATTAAAAAATTAGAAAAAAATTTGTAGGTGGACTTAAAACGGTTTTGACTATTCATTTACATATATAGGTTAGATTTGAGTAAAATTTGAGGTTTATATTTTGGATTGGTTAGGTTTAGGCAAGCACAAATAATGATAATATCATGTTTAAACTTAGCTTGAACTCGATCTAGCTCAACTTATGAATACCTTAATTCTTCACTGGAAGTCTAAATCTTATGTTTTGACATTGGTTGCCATTAGCCTCAACCTATAAACATCTTTAATCTTCACCTAAAGTTCAAATTTTGTGATGTGATATGGTTTGTCATTAGCTTAGACTTGTTCAAGGGTATGAATTAGATAGAATTTGGATAATGATTTTTTTTTTAATTTGGGTCGGGACAGTTTAGCTCGAATCAACTTTAATCAATAAAAATTTTTTATTTAAATTTAATTATGAAAATATAATATAAACACCTTATGAACTCGATTTAGTTCAACTTATAAATACTTTTATTCTTCACCTTAAGTCTAAATCTTTGTTTGACATTGGTTGCAATGAGCTTCAACCTATGAACATCTTTAATCTTCCCCTAAAGATCATATTTTGTACTGTGATATAGTTTGTCATTAACTTAGACTTGTTCAAGGGTTCGAATTAGATAGAATTTGGGTATGATTTTTATTTTTTAATTTGGGTCGAGACAGTTTAGCTCGGATCAACTTCAATCAATAAAATTTTTTATTTAAATTTAATTATAAAATAAACAAAAAATTTATATTTTATCTTTTTAAATAGAAGAGCAAGCTTATAAGCTGAACTTAGGTAAAAGAGTCGAAAAAATTCGGTCCATGGTTTGGCCTATAAATATAATGGTCTCTGTTAACACTTGTTCTGTAATTTTGGCCCATCAATGCTCAAATGATTCAAAACATTGCATAAGGTAGAAAGTCAAACTCAACCGCAAAAATTAATGTAGAGAATCTAATCAAGGTATGTAAACTACGCTTAGGTCCAAAAAGGTAAGTAATATCGAACTTTTGACATCATCTTTCGACGAATATCTGATGAAACAAGTGCGGAATAGGTAACTTAAATGAATAGGCAAGGAACTTAGCTTTGATACTGAGTTAAAAAATTTCAAACCCTTAAAAACTAATTTATAAGGTCAAGAGCTTAATATATATATATATATATGCACATATAAATCATGCTGAATAATAAGAGGCAAGCAATCTGAGACAAATAAAAAATAGTAATTAAGACAAATATAATCTTAAATGTTTTTAACTCAATGGATGATGTAATAATAATGGGGAGAAAAACTGCAAAGCTAGACAAAAGACGGTGACAAAGTAGCCCACGAACTGAGAATCCATGGTGCTTGAAACCAATATATACGCCTTTTGCATTCGAATGCAGAGACTCTCATGAACGTGGAGGGCAACAAGAAAAGCAATTAAACCATCTTCTTGGAGCTGCATTTGTGGTTGCTTTAGGTGTTTGAGACTTTGGGGTCTCCTGTTTAGGGGTCCCTGGTGGGCTCTGTGTCCTAGTCGTTGGTGTCTGTGGGGCTGTTTTAGGTGTTGAGGGCTCTGACAGTTGGTTTTTGTTCTTTGAACTTTTTGTCAATGAACAACTTTTACCTGCATCTCCTGTCAATCTTCATCACAAGAAAAGGAAAAGAAAATCAGATGAAATCGGATTGGACTATCAATGGCACGTTGATGAATTGTTTCGTTTTATGTTATTCGTACTTGAAAGTGAATGTGTTGGATACGATACTTTAATAAAATGAAGAGCGAGACCAACAAAAAAGCGATAAATAGTGAAAAACAAGAATAAAAATCATTTAGGATGAAAAGCGAGATTAATGAAGCTTACATAGGGAAGGCGAAAGATTTAACACTTGCATCCGATTGCTGAGACAAACTACGGGAATGAGGTGATTCCTTGGGAAGATTGTCCTTCCGCTGACATTCTCTCTCCCTCAAAACCTCCCTCATTGTTTCAGCTGCCGCTGCTTCAGTAACACCATGCCGTTCCTCTTTCAAGTTGCCACTTTTCTTGGAAATTTCAGCTGGTTTTAAGGTTTTTACTGTGTGGTTATTACCATTTGGAATGTCTGGCAATGGACCAGACAAGGTTGAATCGCAAGCGTAATTAAGCTCACCCGATTTCGACATCCAACTCAATTGGTCCCTCGTGAAACTCATGTTCCCCATCTGAATGCTAAACAACGATTCGTTGGATGCAACACTCCATTCCATGGGACCTGCGGTCGTTGTCCGATCGAAGACAAAAGCCGGAATCCTGTCCGAACCTCCTTCGGAAGGGAAGCCTCCGGCAGCAGGTCGTTCCGATGCTGGTGTTGGAAGAATCGGTGTGGCTGAATCATCACTTGATTGTCCGCTGTTCGGCATAGAGCTAACCGGAATCGCTTCTGCAATATGTTCACCACCGGAACGGGCGACTTGTTCACCACCGGATAAAGACGATGAATCAGAGAGGGAAACACGATGGTTTTCACTAGGAGTAGCTACTTGACCCGTCTTTGAATCACTGTCAATATCAGCTCCACTCACTATATTTCCAGATTCCATGGCCGAAATGTTGGAGATTTCATGTCTTTTCCAGTCCTATACCATCTCAAAAACCAGGAGTTCATGCTATACATGAAATAAGCAACAAAAATCAGATTTCCAATCCATAAGCATGTTATGTTTTGAGGGGCAAAAACAACAAAAGAATTCCAAAGAACACGGTAGATTTAGACTTGCCTAAGAGTTAGATTATTCACTCGACCTACTAAATTCGATTTGTGTAAGATTTTTATAAATTTAGATCGATTTAAATTAAATTAACATTTAATAATAAAAATAATATTTTAATAATATAATAAATAATAAAATAAATTTTTAAATCAATCTGAGTCTGACCTGAACAAATTTACGTTATGCTACCTGCAATTGAAACCTGCCATGAACGTGAACCTTTGAATTGATTGCTTGCTTTCTTTTGCATAATATATATATATATATATATATATAGACACACTGAAGGTGTCTTGGTGATTAATATCTCAACAAATTAATTGATTAATCATTAATCATTAAAAATGAAAGACTTATCAAATTAATCAAAAATTATCATCTTACGTATTTGAACTCTAATTTTTTTAAATATTCATATTTAATATATATTCGATAATAAATATAAAATTATATTATTTTAAATAATCGAAAAAACTTTCAAAAAAGTCAAATGTATATTATACTCGATATTCATCCGAATCATAAAAATAGTTCTTTGTATATTCAAAATCACATCAAGAAACCAATAATAAAAAGAGCAAGAAAATGAGATCAATAAAACCAATGGAAAACTTACATTAAAAAAAAAAAAGGGAAAAAAAAGCCAACTAACCTTCGATTTAATCACAAGCAAAAAAATTTCTGATCCATAGACTAAACATGAACTTTCTTCGATTTTCGTACCAACCAAACAGAGTAACAACAAAACCCAAAAAAAAAAAAAAAAAAAGATCAAGAAACAAGATAATTAGATAGAAAATGTTGAGATGAAAAGGAAAATTCTTTTAAGGGCCTGGCATTGGTATAGGCAATTGTTTCTCTTTTTTTATCTATAGTAATAACCAACTTTTTTTTAACGACCTTGTTCGCCATGGCTTATATCTATTACTAATTTAAGTCTTATCGAGTTGATTTCAAGAGTCAAATGATAAAATCAAAATAATAACGACTTGAACATAAAATTACGTCAAAGTTGATTTAAAGTCAAAATAAAAAATGAATTTAGGGGGTAATTATGTCTTTAAATTTTAAAAATAATTGCATGGTAAAAGACTACTTATAATTTTTTAATATGAAAATAACTAAAATTCGATAATTGGTGCACCTGTGTTTTTTTTTTAAGTTAAATAAATAATTTTTTTAAGAGTTCATATCTAGAGTCAAATGATAATAACTTGATTAAAGTT
>JAQSVH010214527.1:0-14504 GCA_029448705.1 Adansonia digitata
GTTGACTCAAACACATCTAAATAAATTGCCTTAGTATTTTTAAGGATCTTTTTCAATTTAAACATAAGTACAAGGTCAAATATTAATTTAACTTAAGTTTATTGGTTATATCAAAACAAAATTCAAGGCTAACAGTAAAGATGAAAATCCAAAGTCACAACAAATATTTATCAAACAATTAGCTAGCAAAATGTTGGTGATACCGTGAGAAATTCAAAAATAATTAGCAAAATTGACAACTTAACACCTTATGGTATAAAATGCCAACATATAATGTTTTTAATATATTTTATTTTTTGAAATATATATCGGCATAAATACTGCACAAGTGTTGGTAAAAATATATATAATGGTCAATTTTCTAAGTTTTACGAAAAAATCTCAAACAATGCATAGTTTGACCATGACATTATTTGTGGAAATGATTTTAAAAATTTGACAAGAAAATATTTAAAAACTAATTTTTTCTTGAATATTTATCCTTTTTTTTTCTAAGATTGATCTTCAAATAGCACTTTTTTGATCACGAGCCAATATGGCCATCTATGTGTGACAAGTTAAGTTACAAAAATGTGCAAACTACCTGATGAAGGTCCAACCCTATTAGGGTGACAACTATTTTCTCGGTCTCAGATAACTAGGACTATTGGAAAAAAAACCCAAACAAAATTAGGTGTCTATGCCAACGAGAAGAATGTGCTCATGGTGCCTAATCACAAAAAAAATGAGGATTAATATAAGAATCCTTGTTTGTCTCATTTGACAGATGAACTTTGATTCTAAGCAAAATGGTGAAAAGAAAAGCTTTTCTTAGGAAATCGAAGCATCAATATTTTTATTCCAATAAGGAGAACATGCTTAAGGTGCAGAATCATAAAAAAGAATGGAGATTACAACGAGAATCCATGTTTGTCCTATTTGATAGATGAACTTTAATTTTAAGCGAAATGGAGGAAAGAAAAGTATTTACTTGCAAAACCAAACCATCAATATCGTGTATTTTAATGAGGAGAACATGGACATGGTGCGCAATAATAAAAAGAATGGAGACTATTACAAGAATCCATATTTATCTCATTTGATAGATAAGCATTGATTCTAAGGAAAATGATCGAAAGAAAAGCTTTTCTTGTGAAACCAAAGCATTAATACCATGTATCCCGATAAAAAGAACATTTTAAATTTACCCAATCACAAAAGAATAAAGATTTTTTCGATAATCCATTTTTGTCTTATTTGATGAGTAAACATTGATTCTAAGAAAACTGGTGGAAAAAAAACTTTTTTCTCAAAACTCAAGCATCAATTTCATGTATCCCAATAAGAAAAAAGTGTCCACAGTGCCTAATCATTAAAAGAATGTTGATTATTATGAGAATCAATGTTTTGTCTCATTTAATGGATAAACTTTGATTCTAAGAAAAATGGTGGTAAGAAAGGCTTTTCTTTGTAAACTAAAGCATCAATATCATGTATCACAAAGAAGAGAATATGTTTATGGTGGCTAATCACAAATAGAATAAAGATGATTATGAAAATTCATTTTTCTCTCTTTTAATGGAGAAACATTGATTTTAAGGAAACTTATGGAAAGAAATGCTTTTGTTGCAAAACCAAAGCATCGATATCGTGTATCCTAATGAGGGAAATGTGTTTATAGAGCCCAATCACAAAAAGAATAGAGAATATTAAAGGAGTCAATGTTGGTCTCATTTGAAGGATAAACTTTGATTCTATGGAAAATATTGGAAACTAAATCCCTTCTTGTCAAACCAAAGCATCAGTATTGTGATCCTAAAGAGAAGAACATTATGCCCAGTCATGAAAAGAATGTAGATTATTACAAGAATCTGTTTTTGTCTTATTTGACAGACAAACATTAATGCTAAGGAAAATGGTGGAAAGAGAAGTTTTTCTTAGAAAACAAAAGCATAAATATCATGTATCTTAATTAGGAGAACATACTTACGATGCCTAATTACAAAATGGAATGTACTATAAGAATTCTTGCTTGTCTAATTTGATGGATGAGATTTATTCTAAAGAAAATGGTGGAAATAAAAGCTTTTCTTAGGAAAATAAAGCATCAATACCATTGGTCCCAATGAAGAGAACATGTTTATAGTGCCCAATCATAAAAAAGAAGAATCCATCTTTGTCTTATTTGACAGACAAACTTTGATTCTAAGCAAAATAGGGGAAAAAAGCTTTTCATGTGATATCTAAGCATCATATTATGTATCTCAATAAGGAAAACATGTTCATGGTGCCTAATAGTACAAAGAATAGAGATTATTACAAGAATCCACGTTTATCTTATTTGACAAACGAACATTGATTCTAAGGAAAATGATAAAAAGAAAAGCTTTTCTTCTAAAACCAAAGCATCATTAACATAGATCCTAATAAGATGAACATTTTAGAGGTGCCCAATCATAAAAAAAATATAGATTATTAAAAGAATCCACTTTTGTTTTATTTAATGGGAAAACATTTATTCTAAGAAAAATCAAGGACAAAGCTTTTCTTGCAAAACTAAAGCATCAATATCATGTATCCCAATAAGAAGACTGTGCTCATAGTGCCCAATCACAAACAGCATGGACATTATTACAAGAATCCATGTTTGTCTCATTTAATGGATAAACTTTGATCCTAAAGAAAATAATGGAAAGAAAAGCTTTTATTGGGAAACCAAAGCATCAATATCGTGTATGACAGTCAAGAGAACATGTTTGTAGTGGCCAATTACAAAAAGAATGGATATTATTCATTTTTGCCTTATTTGATAGACAAACATAGATTCTAAGAAAAATGGTGGAAAGAAAAGCTTTTCTTATGAAACAAAGCGTCAATACGATGTATCCCAATAAGGAGAACATTTTGAAGGTGCCCAATCATGAAAGGAATAGAGATTATTACGAGAATCAATTTTTGTCTTATTGATGGACAAATATTGATTCTAAGGGAAATAATGGAAAAAAATGCTTTTCTTGCGAAACCAAAATATGAATATTATGTATCACAATGAGAAAAATATGTTAATAGTGCCCAATCATGAAAAGAATAGAGATTATTATGAGAATCCATGTATGTCTCTTTTAATGGCTGAATTTTTATGCTAAAGAAAATGGTTGAAAGAAAAGTTTTTCTTAAGAGCAAAGCATCAATATCGTGTAACCTAATGAACGAAATGTGTTTACGTTGACCAATCACAAAAAGAATAGAGATTACTATAAGTATCCATGTTTGCCTGATTTAATGGATGAACTTTGATTCCAAAGAAAATTGTAGAAAGAAAAGCTCTTCTTGCAAAATCAAAAAATGAATATTATGTATCCCAATAAGAAAAATGTGTTCATGGTGCTCGATCATGAAAAAATAGAGATTATTATAAGAATCCATGTTTGTATTATATGGCAAATGAACTTTGATACCAATAAAATGGTGGAAAGAAAGGCTTTTCTTATGATACTAAAGCGTCAATATCGTGTATCCTAATGAGGACATGTTTATGGTGCCCAATCACAAAAAGAATAGAGATTATTGCAAGAATCTACGTCGATCTCATTTAATGGGTGAACTTTGATCCTAATAAAGATGGTAGAAAGAAAAGATTTTCTTGCAAAATCAAAGTATCAATACTACGTATCACAATAAGGAAAACCTATTAAAGGTGCCCAATGACAAAAAAATTAAAGATTATTATGAGAATCTATGTTTATCTCATTTAACAAATGAACAGTCATTCTAAGGAAAATGGTGGGAAAAAAAAAACTTTCTTGCGAAACCAAAGCATCAATACCATGTATCGCAATGAGGCGAATATGTTTATATTGGCCAATTATGAGAAGGGTGCTGATTATTACGAGAATCAATGTTTGTCTCATTTGATTCAAATGAAAGTGGTGGAAAAAATATTTTCTTATGAAACCAAAGCATTAACACTTTATATCCTAATGTTAATGGTGCCCAATGACAAAAATATAGGAGATTATTACGAGAATCCATGTTTATCTTATTTGACAAATGAACTTTCATTTTATGAAAAGGGAGGAAGAGAGGCTTTTTGGCAAAACCAAAGCATTAATATTATGCACCTTGATGAGAAAAATGTGTTCGTGGTGCCCAATCATTAAAAGAATGGAGATTATTATGGGAACTAATGCTTGCCTTATTTAATGAACCATCTTTCATTTTTAAAAAAATGGTAGAAAAAAAATATTTTCTTATGAAACTGAAGCAACAATACAGTGCATCCCAAAGAAAAGAATGTGTTGGTGCCTAAATTATAAAAAGATTAGAGATTATGGCAAGAATCCATATCTATGTAATTTGATGGATGAACTTTCATTCTAAGGAAAATGATGGGAAGAAAAGCTCTTCTTGCAAAACCAAAGTGTTGCCATGTGCTCACCTCTAAAACTTTGGATGATCCGAAGGGCATAGCATGCTTGACTTAAAAATAAATGATGGTTGGTCATGGTCGAGCCTTTGAGTTATTTCTTGATCGGGATTTTGATTAGGCATAGTGATATGAAAAGAAGAAAAATCATTGGGTGAATCACTCATCCAACTAGTTTTGAATGGCCAGCATAAAGTAGCTATAAACTTGGAGTTGCCACTAATCATTTCTTGCTAGGCATGATCATATGCCTATTGAAAATAATATTCCAAGTTACAAAACTCAAAACATTGATTTAAAGGTCTACAAAGTCCCAAGATTCATTGGTTGGATTCAAGAGTTAGTTACGTGTAGGGAAGGATTAGCACCCCCATAACTCTCGAAATCGATACCTACTAACTATGTCTTACTTCGGTCTTGGTTAAATTGATTCCATTTAGTCATTATTTAGATATAATCCCTTTTAATGCATAAAGTGTTGTAAATTGTAGATCTGGTTTTTTAAAAAAATTAGATCACCTATGCGCCTTGGAGGCCTGAGGAAGATAAGGATTTTTTTATGAAAATAATGTTTGAATTGGATTTAAAAATTTGGATATACCATCTTAGGCACTGAGAGATGCCAACACAGAACGTTGTCTTGTAAATTTTATTGAAAAATAAATTTCAAATATGAATGCAAGATAATCACTATAAAAAGGAAATGTGTTAGTGAGACAAAAAAGAATATAATAATATCATAAACAAACAATCACAAACAAAAGAACGTATAAAGGAGCGACAATTGAATTATGTCTTATAATTGTCTTCGATCAATGAAAAATAATCGGGATGACAATTTAAAGATGGGTTTGGATTCGATTGTAATTTATGGGACACAAAAAGATTTTAATCGAAATAATCCAGGGCATCTAAAAGAGAGAACATTTTTGGATTTTTTGAGGTAAAAATAGGGTTGGAATATCCCCTTAGAAAGGTGGGGTTAGAGTATCCCCAAAGATAAAATTATGAAAATATTTAGGAACAAAGAGAAAATTTAAGTTTTTTTATGAAGAATGGGTTTGGAGTATCCCCTCAGAGTAATAGAGTTTTTTAAAAAAAATTTAAAAAAAGAAAACCAGAGGTTTGTATAAAATATATTTTTATCTTAAGCCTTAGTTTGAGTCTCAAGGGTTTGTCTCATAGGGGAACCCATTGGGTGCATTTTGAGGCACTTCAATGTCTCTATAAAAGAGATTCAGAAATTAGGTCAAAAATAGGGGATGGCATTATGTCATCTCCCTTCCCGAATTTATTTTGGGCTCATCCGAAGGCTTTAGGTGGTGAATGAGGTATCATTGGAAAGATGATTAAAGGTGAACAAGATATCGTTGGAAAGGTATTTTGATAACAATTATGCAAAAAATGTCAAAAAAATTATAGGAATATCATTTGTGGTTCAAAAATAATTTTTTAAATTTAGTGCTGCAAAAGCAAAAACAAAGGATTATTTGAGTTTTTGGGTTTTATGGGGTCAAACTCGAATTATAGATGTTGAAACATCCATAATATAGGGGAAAGAATGACACGAACATCACAAGTTCATTCCATAATCCTGGAGTAGTTTGGGATGATGAAACAACCCATTGACCATTCCATAAAGGTGTTAAACTCAAGATCAAGGCTTAGTATATTTTTTGACTAAAATGGGTTATTTTCGATTGAAAAACAACATCTTTAAACCTGTATCTCCATGAATCCAGAATTGAAATATTTGATTGCCCTTAAGATTGAGAGACCAGTTTTATGAAAACATTAAATCCATGCTATTCTTCATCTACTGGATATAGCATAAACTAAACTTGGGGATTGTTTTTAAAAATCAATTTTTCTAGAAACGAGCAAGCATTTTTGATAAGGATGTTCTGAACAAAATTTAACACACACAAAGATGAGCATGGACTAAACATGCAGACACACAAAGATGACATTTTGACATGGAAATGGGTGATAAAAATGCAAAAAGATAAAGAATATGAACATATTTAAACATAATAATGCATGTTGGAGTCGTTAAGATAGCATTTTTATGTCACGAGACTTCTTAAAATACAAGAAAAAGCATGAACATACAAGAGGCATGTTAAGGTGAAGGTTTAAATATGAGATGAATATGTGAATATAAAAGAATCATGGCAAGAAATGCATGAACTGGGGCTGTGATAATTATGAGAATGAAGCATAGCATATTTGCATATCTAGATAACATTAAGGTATCAAGAGAGTCCTCAAGATCCTAAGACTACCCCACAACTAAGCCAATAATAATGTATAAAAGTCCTAGGATGGTCATGGCAGCATAAAGGGCTCACGAAAATGGTGTAGATGATAAAAACATAAAATATATGAAAAAGGTAGAAAATGTGCCGAAATAGCTTGAACTTCTTCTCATTTCCTAAAGCAGTGACTTTAAGCTCAATTTCTTCCCTCTTTTTACTATTATTTAGTAAGAAAAGGATGAAATGAAAAAGCTTTTTGGTAATACGATGGATGGTGTTTTGAGGGTGAAAGTGTGCGAAGGGTTACTTTTTGAAGGTTTTCTAGTGGTGGTTTAGGGAGCTACTGGAATGATAGAAGGTTGTGGCTGAAAGATAACAAAATAGTGTTTTTAAAAGAGTTTTAGGGTTAAAGATTGCTAAACGATTCTTGGGAATAGCTAGAGTTTTTTTTTAGATTGCTAGAGAACTCTTTAAGAATGGCTGCAATGTCTTTTTTTTTCGAGATGGCTAGAAATCTTTATTTATTCAATGCTTATCTAATGCTTTTAGGAAACAAAGAAAAGGCATTTTTTATCTTTCCCTCTGGCACTAGGGGACATTTACAGCTTCCATGCTCACTTGGTCTTCTTTCCATTGGTTCTACCATGCTAAAAAGGGGCAAAAAAGCTGCAATAGCCTCTAAGCTAAAGATATGCCTGATATACCCTCTTGCAACCATATATCTTATAAAAATGATCCTTGCCATTGGTTGTTTGGGCTCCAAAAATTTGTTTAAATCTGATTATAGGCCGAAGTCTAGGTTTGTGGTAATTTATGATGGTTTCTTGGTGCAAAAAACACGTTTAAATCTTAAAGATTGAAAAATGGCCCGAACTAGGTAGAAATACCTTAGTGTAACGATACAAAACATGTTGTATTGATATATAAAGCAATTTTTACCCATGAGTGTCGATATAATAAGATGTGTATCGATACTAAGAGCAAAAAATGTCTCCAGTCCTGAGACTTAGAGGCCTATATCGATACTTCATGGATTTTTTCAATACTCATGCTTGTGTATCAATACATTTTGCCAAAAATCACAACTTCAATTACTGTGAAGGTTTGTATCAATACAAACATGCTGCATATAGATACCAAACCCTCTTGTATCAATACTATATGTGAAAATTCAAGTTTTTGGCGATGTAAAAGCCTTTTATAAATACTTATGTGCCAATATAACTTGCATGTACCTATAGCTTCTGAATTTACCTCAACTTGATCATAAATAATGGAAATTGATCCATAAACTCATCCGAATAACTCTAATGACACCATAAAAAATGGCATTTGATGCATCATTATACATTTTTCTTTAATATGGCCCATAGGCATTTTAGACCTTCCCCAAAAAATTTTTCGTTTGGCATCGTTTCGTCTAATAATGTCTGACAACATGGCACTTGGTAGTTGCCCCTTCTTTTTTTTTCTTATTTTCTAATTCTTGCTCGAGGATGCCAAAAGTTGCTCGGACAAAATGAGTTATCTACAGCTGCCCCTTTTTGGCCATTATTAAGTATTAGGAATAAGGCAAGAATAAGTTAGATGCCATTTTGTTTAGGTAGGATGATAGTTCTGTGTGCCGGTAGAAAAATAAAAGGATATTTAGTATTATGTCGAGATAGGCTAAATATATCCGAATAAAAAAAATTTGATAAGTTTTATAAGGTTTGGCCCTTCTCCTAGGTTTTTTTTTTTTTTTTGGTTTAACCTAGATAGATGCCACCAGCTTGTATGGGCTTTAACTTAATAAGTGTCTAGTTTTTTATGGACTGAGGTAGATAAGTGCCACCAGCTTAAGCGGGTTTTGACTCAATAAGCATCCAGTTCTTTATGGACTGAGGTAGATAGGTGCCACCAGCTCGTTTGGGCTTTATGGTAGGTAAGGAAATTCATGTAGCTCTTTGTAGGCTAAAGTAAACAAGTGCCACTAGCTTGTTTAGGCTTTATGATAGGTTAGGAAAGGCATCCGGCTCTTCGTAGACTAAGGTAAACAAGTGCCACTAGCTTGTGTAGGCTTTAGAGGTAAGTAAAGAAAGGCGCCTAGCACTTCATGGACTAAGGTAAACAAGTGTCGCTAGCTTATGTAGGCTTTGTGGTAGACAAGAAAAGGCTTCCCTACTCTTTGAGGACAAAAAAAAATTAGTTAGCTTATGTGGGCTTTATGGTAGGTAAGAAAAGGCATCCCTACTCTTTGAGGACTAAAAGAAAATCAGTTTAGATATCTCTCTTGGATGATTTTCAATGAGCTCGTAAGGTCAAAGATACTTACTTCAAGCCTTTCAAGGTTTTTCAAAAATAAAAAAATTATACCTTAAGTTCCTTTCTAATTTGATTTCTCTATATGTAAGCTAGCACCTGTAGGATGTTAGATACTACATGATGCATGGAGATTTAAATGCCTGCCTAAATGATACTAGGATAATGACTTTAAAAGCCTAATCCAATGGTTGGTTTTAACATTCTTCAGCTATTTGCTCTTTTACAAGTTTGGTGGAACAGCCTTTTGCTTAGGGTTTATCAATCTTGCTTCAAATTTCTAGAGGCTTTGAATGTAAAATCTACCTTTTAAAGCTATAGGAGGTTCATAAATGTGGAGGGATAGACTTGTGTTTAAATAGCTTATGCATGGAAACTTTTATTGCAATGAATTTTATGAGTATGAAGGATTCCACTTTACTAATTATGATTCAAAAGGTGTCTTTGGTGGTTAATTATTCTAAATTATGGTTAAGGATGACAGTTTGAAAGGAACTATCATGTCTTTAGGCTAGAGTTTAGTGGAAGTAGGTTTTAAGCATATTTTCAGGTTGTGTAGTCCCAAGACCAAACTGATTATGGCCTTAAAGGTACGAAAATTCCTGCAAAGTTTTATCTTTACAAGTAATGCTAGGAACTCCTATTATTAGTTTTTTCCATTTATCAAGCATTATTAATTAAATGATAAACATGATGCAACATGGAATGCAGGGTTATGAAAAGATTTTATGATAAATCAAGTAATTGTATTTCATTCAATGATGAAAGGTACAAGCTATGACAAACTTTTGAGATTTTAAAAGATTTTGAAATACAAAAGATATAAGAGAGGTCTTCCTAGTCTATTGGCCCATGATGCTAATAACATGAATCTTTTATTAAGTGCTTTCAAAGATTTCTCTCGAGCAATTAATCTTTGTGGTGTTGGCCAAGCTATAAGAAAATTCCTCAGATTGCCCCATGGTGGGATAGAGGCCCCAAAGTAGGTAATTTCCATTTCTCAAGTATAGGTATGGAT
Organism: Adansonia digitata; assembly: GCA_029448705.1. NCBI lineage: Eukaryota > Viridiplantae > Streptophyta > Magnoliopsida > Malvales > Malvaceae > Adansonia > Adansonia digitata. The sequence continues at coordinate 9,983 of JAQSVH010214527.1, forward strand.
AAAATTTAGTGGGGTTGGTCAATATAGAACAAGTGGATTAGGTTATGATTTGTCATCTTGATTAGGGTTGTGAATATAGGAAAAATTGATTTTGGTATGGTGATGGTTTGGGCTTGACTTGGTTTAAGTAAAAGGGTTTGGTCATTTAAATTGCCCCTTTCAGTTTTCAACTTAAGCTGGTTCTTTTTTTTAGAGAATGGAAAGAGAAAGAGAAATAGGGTACCCTTTCAGGTTTTCACCTAAAATCCTTTTAAGCATAGTATTTTGTAATAGAATTAAAGTTCATAAGGTTAGGCAGGTTGCTGTCGTCTATCTTGGTTAAGATTAAGTTCCCACTATATACGACCTTTCCCAATTTAGGGTCTATTTTCCTTAAGCATCTTTATGGATCGGGAGAATTTGTTTAAGCACCAAGACACATTCTCAAAACTGAAAAAGATAGACCTTTTTTGTCATAAGCTCTTATTACCTGCTTTACATCTACCCTTTGCATATGGCTTTGATTCTTTTCTCTTTAATGAGATTGAGCTACTGATATCAGTTTTTAACCCATTTGGCCTCTTCAAGTTAAGATTCTATTAAAACACTAAGTGAAGGAATTTTAACCTTGATAGGTAGGACAGCCTTCATGCCGTAAACTAAAAAGAATAAGATAACACTTGTGGAAGTTCATACTACCATATGATAAACATGTAAAGCAAAAGGTAACTTTTCATGCCAATCTTCGTACATCTCAGCTATCTTTTCAACTATCTTCTTGATATTCTTGTTGGCTACTTTAACTACCCCATTCATTTTCAGATGGTATAGGATATAGTTTCAATGATGAATCTTGAACTGAGAGCATACTACTTGCATCATTTTGGTTTTCAGGTTGCAAGCAATATCAGTAATGATTTTTTTGAGAAGATTATATCTACAAAAAATATCCCATTTCATAAATTTTATACAATAGATCTGGTGACATTGGCATAAGAAGCTGCCTCTAACCATTTGGTGAAATAATCGATAGCAACTAAAATAAAGTGGTGCCCATTGGAAGCCTTAAGGGTAATCGGTCTAATCATGTCCATGCCCTATATAGAAAAAGGCCATGGTCATAACATGTAAAGGTATTGGTGGGCATGGATTTTGTCAGGAGTTAACCAATAGTAGCCTGATCGCATGACTTATTTAGCCATTTGGTGTCCATTAGCATGCATACTACAAATTCCTTTATGAACTTCTTCGAGCATTCTTTTGGCTTCGAAGCCATCTGCGCATCGAAGTTGCATCTGATCCCAGCTTTTCTTATACAAAATCCCACCATCCAAAATAAAGCTTGCAACTAATCATCGAATGGTTCTCTTGTCAGTTTTGATGGCATCTTTTGCGTATCATTGATCCTTGATGTACTAAATGATATCATGATTCCATGGCAAGCGGTCTTTCTCTTCTTCAACATTTTAACAATGTTCCAAGGCTATATAGATACTCATTTGAATAAGAGCAACATCCAATTCTTGATTGACTTTGAACATGGATGATAAGGTGGCCAAGGCATTAGCAATTTGGTTCTCTTCTTGAGGCAGATGTTGAAAGCTAATATCATTAAACTTTTTTTTAATTTTCAAGATTAGATTACCATAGTTGATTAATTTAGCATTACGTATTTGCCATTATCCTTTTAGTCGGTAAATGATAAGGGCTAAATCTCTAAATACTCACAACATCCAAATGCCCCTTTCGATAGCTGCTTAGAGTCGTACGACGCAGGCCTCATTTTTATCTATATTATTGGTATATCCAAGTTCAACCTTGCAGTGAAAGGGTAGTGGTTTCCATCTGGTTAGATACGAATCACCCTAATTCCATGCCCCAATGCATTTAAAGCTCAATCAAAGTACATTTTCCAATAGCCGCACTCGATAGTGTTCTCTGCCATAGATGTGCACATCAAATCTTCATCAGGAAAATCGAAGTCTGAAGGTCGATAGTCATTTATTGCCCAGCTTGCCAAGAAATCCACTATTGCTTTACCCTTGATGGCATTCTAATTTACATACCCAATGTCATACTCAAAAAGTAGCATTTGCCACCTAGCTAACCTCCCTAACAAGGCAAAAGCTTCACACAAATACTTGATGGGCTTGAGTTTAGCGATTAGCCACATAGTGTGGTATAGCATGTATTATCTTAACCTGCAAGCCATCTAAGTTAGAGCATCTCATAGCTTCTCTACAAGTGAATAATTATTTTCATATTCTATGAACTTCTTATATAAGTATTAAATAGCTTGTTCTTTCTTGCCTAACCCATCATGTTGACCTAATAAACAGCTTATCAACTTGTCAAAAATTGATAGATATAGGTTTAAGGACCAACTGGGCACTAGTGGCATAAGCATCAGAGGGTTTAAAAGGTAATGCTTGACCTTTGAAAGCTTCTTGGCATTTTTTATTCCATTCTACAGGATTTTGTTTTGGAAGTAGCTGAAAGATTTGATCATATTTGCTCATCAACTGAAATATAAATTGAGCTATGTAGTTTAACCTTTCCAAGAAAGTTCTTACTTCTTTTTGAGTTCAAGGTGGTGATAAATTCTAGATGGCCTTGACCTTATCAATGTAAGGCAAAAAAAGTTATCCTTGGGACTGGCTGGATTTAAGTCCCTGCAATCCATACACACTTACCATCCTTTCTGGAACTAGGACTATATTAGCTATCCATTTTGGATATTTGGCTACCTCAAGAAATCCTACTTCAAATTTTTTTCTTTACTTTCTCTTTGATCTTTAGAAGCATTCCAGGCTTTATCCTTCTTAGCCTTTGTTGTATGGGTTTACACTCAGGTTTGAAGGGAAGTCTATGGACCATAATGTTGTATCTAACCTAGGCATGTCTTAATAGGACTAGGCAAACACATCTTGATATTATTGAACGAAACTTATTAGTTTGGCTCAAGTTGATATGGTTTTATAGTGGTTTCGGTTTTAACTTCTTTTGGGTTTTCTTTCATTCCAAGGTTTATGGTTTCGATGGATTCCTTATGAGGTAATATCTATTTTTCTTCCTGTTTAATTAGTCTCAATAGGTTTGCAAGTATGGGGTTCTCTTTTAGAATTCTCTTCAGACTCGACCTAACTAACATAGATTGGTTGTTCAAAATTGATTTTCAATGTTTCAATAGGAACATTCATGTTATCTTCATTAAGGTACCTGCAAATATGGAAAAAGAATAATATAGGTGGAAAAATATGTAGAGAAAGGTCTAACAGTTGGCAAGAACTATGAATAGAAAGGATGAAATGCATAATGCTTAGTCATTTTCATTGATAACATTTAATAAAAGATGCCTATACAAAGTATCCTACAATGCTTTCAGGCAGAAGCATGTAGGTTTAGTTCATAGCATTACTTCGAAACAGAATTGAATAGTATAGGAATCTCAATTTCAATCCAAACATTTAGAACAATTTCTGGAGGGCACAAAGCAATCTTTAGGCTTATTGCTGATGTCTCTAGCTCATTAATTGCATTAATGGAGAAATCCCTAAATGCTTTGTTTACTATAAGCATAGCAGTGCCAGTATTTATTTATCCTTTTGGGTGAAAACTTTTTTGAAGTGGTGGAAATATTATTGATTCATACCTCAGGCCTTGTCCTAACATATGGGCCATCTTTTTTAACAGTTTTTCTAAGCTTGTTTTCTTTTTTGTTGTGCACTGGGCTTGAATCGCAATCCTCTTTTATCAATCTAGTTGACCACTTTTAAGGCTTCAGCAATTCCTTGAAGGCATTTTCTAAGTCTCTTTCCAGCTTGGGCACCATTACCGATAGTTAACTTTAGACCCATATGAGTGCTCTTAAATAGGCGAGGCTCAACCACTGGTGACCTTTCCTTGACACAAGTAGCATTGACAAACTCAAAGGATTGGAAAGAGGATTCTGGGATATCTTTGTCAGGTTTGACATATGAGGCATCAGTTGAGATAGCAGCAATGATATCTTCTTCTCCTCTGATACTGATAATTTTGTTCTCACCGATGAACTTTAACTTTTGGTGCAAAGATGATGGTATTACACCCGTAATGTCAATCCAAGGCCTTTCAAATAGGCAGTTGTAAGATGAAGCAATATCCATTACATGAAAGTCAACCTTATAAGTATGCAGGCCTATTTGGAATGGAATAATGATGTTTTCCATAATGTTTCCACATGTTCCATCAAATGTTCTCATAATTGTACAATTATTCTTGATATGAGATATGTTAATAGAGAGATTGTTCAAACATGACATGAGCATTGCATTTAGAGTTGACCCATTATTAATGAGCACCTTGGGTAACATGGTACCTTCATAATATGTGTTGATGTGAAGTGCTTTGTAGTTTGCTCTTTTTTCATGTGGATTTCATTATCGCTGAAAGATATGTAATTGTATAGTGATGTTGCTCACTAGGCAATCCAACTGACCCATAGAGATGTCGGGAGGGACATAGGCCTCATTCAAAACCTTGAAGAGGGTATTCCTGTGAGCTT